>CM021108.1:466423725-466439602 GCA_007115665.2 Sequoiadendron giganteum | reverse complement strand
ATAATACAGAATCCAGATAATTGAACATCATCACATTACTGAAGTCTGAATTTGATCTTTTTAATCTAATTTCACATGAAGGAGTACATATTGGCATTGGCAATGCAAAATCTTGCCAATGCCCAAAGACAAGTCTTCACAGAGCTGAGTTGGAACTTCAAAACTCATATTATCAAAGATTGAAAATAATAAATCAAGTTAGTGTATCAAATTTTCTAGCAACTTCCACTCTTCAGGTGGTGGAATTTCCATTTTCTCTAACTGATGTTGTTTGACTTGAAGTTTTGTTAACATCTCATGATTGTAATTGGAAATGGAACCTGTCTTGAATTCTTTAGTCAATTTTGCATTCAAGGTTATCACTATTTTGATGGAATCCAAATAGCTCACATCTGGGTTTTGAGGAAATTGGTCCAACTCCAAATCAATCTTCCTTGCACCTTCCATCTTCTTTCTGAAACCATCCTTTCCAATGAATCGCTCATTTGTGTCAAAATCCTCTGGAAAACCAAGATCTATGAAGTTCCTTACCTTTTCATCCACCACCTTCATCTTGTCTGCAGCCAAATACAAATATTCCTTTGTTCCACATATTCTCGAACAATTTTCAATGATAGATGACAACTTCATTGAGGTTTCAATCCGATTAGTAATCCCTTTTGATTTTAGATCATTGTCACTGGCTTTGTAGACTGTTTGTAGAACTTGATTTGCAGATTTCTTTAATTCCAACACCTTTTTGTTGTCCACTAAATATTTGCTGAGCTTCTTATAATGTTGTCTGATAGCATCAATCAATTCAAACATGTCACACAAATGATCAAACCTCTGCAAATTATTTCATCCCAGATCTTTTGTTTCATATGCCTCACTATATCTCTACAAAATGCAGATAAATTATTTTGAGAAGACTTAATTTCTTCTTTTGCTTCCATCAGTTCTGTCTCCAATCTTTCATTTGTTTTTCTCTGTTCCTCCAATTTTTTTTCCCATTGTGCATTTCTATTCGCAATGCTTAGTCTTAATTTTTCTGAAGTGTATTTTTCCTCATCATATTTCTTGTTGCTCTCATCTAGCCTTCGCTTCAGGTCATTCACTTCTCTCTTATTTGATTTATCCTATTTTCTTTTTGATGTAGAGGCAAATTTTATTATTCTTATTTCTAATTCATTTCTCTTGTTATTTTCCTCTTTCCTCTTTGCTTTCCCACTTTCTAGGTTTACCTGTAACTTTTCTATTTGGGTTTGCAACCTTTTCTTCTCCATATCTTTCTTTAGCAATGATGTGTACACCAATTCATTGTTCTTCTTTGATACATTAATTTTGTCAGTATTTTTTAGGCCAGAAAAATCCAATTGAAAATTTGTTACGTGGTATTCAAATCGATCCATCTGATTTGTTGGTTTATTTTGAACTGTGGGAACAACAATTGTGTACTCCATGATTTCTTTATTTGTGTCAAATGTGGGTAAAACCATGGTTGTTTGAGGCTCTAAAGTTACAAAAGATGCACTCTCCATCAGTTGCTTCTTTTCTATTTTATTCAAGTTTGATTTCTTTTTAAACTCTTCAATGAAATCATAACCTAGGGAGGCGGGAACAATGGAATGCTTGAATGGTGAAGGAATAGGAGTACTTCCAGTTGCTAATGATGTTGAACCCACATTAACTAGAATTGGGGGAGTGTATGGAAAAAAATTCTTTGTAGTACTGGTGGATCCACTGATAGTTTGACTTGGACCTGTCAAAATCCTTTGCCTCTTTTGATTGCCTTGATCACCTAGTGTTTCTGTGGTATCATTTATTGTTTTCCTCTTAGTATTGTGTGTAATTTATCGTTGTAGCACATGTTGAACGCTACTAGTACTACTACCCATACCATCACCACCAATGGAACTCCCAATTGCAATAAGTTGTCCACCAAGGGCATGTCCTAGTTGTGATTGTATCTGACCATGAGGATGAGGATTAGAAGTTCTAAAAAATTGAGTTTGACTTGTATGCCCTTGGTCTGCTTTTTCACCTCCATGCCCAAGGCCAGATTTATCACCTATTTTTCTATGCTCAACACTTGTTATTGTCTAAGGTCCTTGTCCTTTGGACCCCAAAGGACCACCTTCATAACCATTTTTTTCAAGTATGGCTGCTCTTGAAGTATATGTTGAAGCATATGCTTCTTTTGCAGCCTCACTTAAACTAGGTTTGTAATTGGAATGGCTTTGTTCTTCTTCCTTATCAATATCATCATTAGATTCATCACTTTCTTTGCTTCCACATTGATCAGGATGCTCTATATTCCACAATTTGCTAAATTCTTTATCTTCTTCGTTAGCTCCATACTCTGCAAGAGCTCTTGGATCACCTAGGTCCTTCCTCATAGACCAAAAAGCAGTAATTTTTGATCGTGACCAATTTTTATCTATAACTTCCTTCTCTAGAGAACCTGGAATTTTTACTCTACTAGATGGTTTATCACTTTTTTCATAAAAAATGTTGTATGTCCTGATTGTCTTTCAGTGCAATGTCATAATTTCTGCTGACAATTGTTCAAAAGAAATACCATTCTCAACAACACTTTTCTCCATTGCTATTTTGACCTCATCCCAAGAATCCTTGTTTCTCATGTTTTCAAGCAAGGGTTTACTTTGATGTTGAATTCTATTTACAACATTCCTATTGTCCACAATAATTGATTTAATGATGTCACATGGATCATACTGCCAGTGAAAAATAGCATCAAAGTAAAAAAAAATCGAAAGATTATGTGCCACACTAAATGATTTTCTCTTGAATGTGAACCCTCCACATGAAAAAGGTAAAGAAGGAAATAAGGTCTTCTTTTGCTGACTGAGAAAGTGTAGTTCATCAACACTCTACACCTGCCTTACATATTCCAATGAAAAAACCATTTCTGTCACATGTATTGGAAGTTTGTATGGCTGTAATGACGATCCATAAAATCTTAGCACAATATATTCTTCCATTAAGTACCAATCAACCAATTGTATTTATTTTCCTAGTTGCACGTAGTTTCTACATGACATAGGCAATCTAGGCATTGGAGTATTTGTAATTACTTGATGTAATGGAGCCAAAAAGTAGTCTACAAAATGACTGTAGTTCCTTCGAGAATCATGTATCCTTATCTCAATGGTCCATTCATATACTAGAGCCATTTTATTTTCCTCTGCATTACTATAGGGCTGAATCTGAAGCTTGTTGTTCTGAAACATTCCTCTAAATTTGAATAGAAAAAGATAGCACAAGTAGGTTGTGAACCTAAATGTCTTTGTGGAACTTGCTTTAATCATTAATTTTTTTTTTATGCATGGATTCTACAATGTGCTGAGTATAACTATATTTGAAATGTTCATCAACATAATGGATATTATATACCATTTCAAGGAGGCTTACACCCACTTCCAAATTGCTATCCAGACCGAGGCAAAATGCTAGCATAGAAATAGCATCCTGAACCCATGGTTTAAAAATATCCAAATTATAAGGAGGCTTATGATCACCTTTCAATTTGTTTCTATCCTTAACTATTTTATTTAAGAAATCATTTTTCAGCCTTTCTTCCATTGCTTCATAATCACTAGAAATCTTTTCTAGGTCAATGTGGTGGTTTCAAAATTCTTCGGTTGTAAACCCCAACACTTTTCCAAGTTCTACTGCATTAATGGATAACAATTCTTCTTGGTTATCTTTATTAACAATTTCTCTTTTCTTATCATCATAATTTTTGGCACAAACCATGATAAATTTTGGGAAAGGGAAAACTTCATGTAACATCATGCGCCCAAATCTAGTTACCAACGATGCACTGATACTATCAGCTTGTGTTTGCTTTGCAACCTTATTCTGAGATGAAAATCTAAGTTCTGAGGTATGCCTACCATAGATTTTAGGATCATAAATATCATGGCATCCATTGGCGAAACCTAGGGTTTTCAGCAATACTGCATAATGTATTTTTTTATCAGACATTTCTCTAGTGGTACTGGTGGTAGACATGCTTATACAAATGTGAAGTTGTGAAATTTGAATTCCCTAATAAGTAATACCTATTAGTCCTCCTTAATTTTAATGAATTCTTGAGTCTATAAAGTCTAAACCCAAACTTCAAACTTTGACAAAATAAGATTTTAAGAAATGTCAAACGATGAAACGTAGCCACAAGAATTCTTTCACTTACCCAAATTCTGAGTCTCGACTCTTGAAAACTGGAATGGCGTTGTTGGAAGTGGAACTATGGAATCCAAAACAGGGTGGTGCACTGCAATGAACAATCTAAAGATTGAAGACTTTAAAAATCACTGTACAATTTCAAAGTGCAAAGTGTTTTAAATACTTTTTTCCTCGTAATTGGAATGTTAAAGTGAATGACACGTCTTAGGAGTTAGGTCTACAAGACTACAAGTTGAAAATTCTTAACCGTTGATCTTTTTAAATCTAACGGTTATAGGGTGATTCCAGAGGTTTAAATTAGGAAGCCCATCACTTTGTGAATTTCATTACGGAATGCAACTACAACCATACATCAAATATTCATCCAACGGTTGAAACTTGAGTAATTTATGATATTAACTTTAAAGCTTAAAAGTAAACATTAATCACTTGACAGTTGACACTTAGCAATACAAAGTGCTTTAAATGCTTTGTTTCTCAAAATTGGAACATTAAAGTGAATGACACGTCTTAGGTCTACAAGTTGCAAATTCTTAACTGTTGATCTTTCTAAATCTAACGGTTAGAGGGTGATTCTGGAGGTTTAATTTGGGAAGCCCATCACTTTGTGCATGTCATTACGAAATGCAACTACAACCATACATCAAATTTTCATGCAACGATTGAAACTTGAGTAATTTATGATATTAACTTTAAAAATAAACATTAATCACTTGACAACTCACAACAGGCTTGGAATTTGATGGTCTATTTTAGAGTTAGACCGTATAGTTTGACTTGCTATTTAGAAACTTTTGACATTTTTATAATAGCTATCATTTTTTATATTAATATAAGTGATTTATAATATTATTATAAAAATATATATTAATTTAGCATATTTTCAAAATAAAACATAATTATTTTTAATTTTTAGAATATATTTAACAAGATTTATTTTTAATATGATTTTAGAAACTTTTGTTAATTGTTAATTATAATAGTAGATTTTTATATTTATCACTAATAATTATCATTGTTTTCTAATTTTTCAAGATATTGCATTTATAAAAGATTTTATATAAAAATCCATAAATTAAACAATTTTTTTGATAGGCATTGAAATGACCAAACCGTCATAAATTTTTTATTTGATAGGTAGGGGTGACTGTCAAATTCCAGGACTAGTTGACAGTCACACTTAGCAGTACAAATTTATTTAAATGCTTTGTTTGATTGTTTCTCGAAATTGGAACATTAAAGTGAATGACACGTCTTAGGTCTACAAGTCGTAAATTCTTAATCTTAACCGTTGATCTTTCTAAATCTAACAGTTATAGGGTGATTCCAGAGGTTTAAGTTGGGAAGCCCATCGCTCTGTGCATTTCATTATGGAATGCAACTACAACCATACATCAAATGTTCATCCAATGGTTGAAACTTGAGAGTAATTTATGATATTAATTTTAAAGTTTAAAGATAAACATTAATCACTTGACAGTTGACACTTAGCAGTACAAAGTGCTTTAAAAGCTTTGTTTCTCAAAATTGGAACATTAAAGTGAATGCCACGTCTTAGGTCTACAAGTTGCAAATTATTAATCTTAACCGTTGATCTTTCTAAATCTAACGGTTATAGGGTGATTCTAGAGGTTAAAGTTGGGAAGCCCATTGCTCTGTTCATTTCATTACAAAATGTAACTACAACCATACATCAAATGTTCATTCAATGGTTGAAACTTGAGTAATTTATGATATTAACTTAAAAAAATTAACATGACACATGTGTTTTAAAGTCAATACCATAGGCATTAGCCTAACAATGCTTTATCAGTGGAACCCCCATCACAACCCCGTCGATGGCCTGAAGGCGAAGACTCATAACTCATAAGGTGCACTCCCCGATATACCAATAGAGTCAACAAAAGTAAGCACATCACCGTAACACATTAAAATCGGTGGAACGAATGATTGCATTCCCCCGATGGCCTGATATAACCATGAATTATCAAGTGCATATTGCATAAAGTATATTACTTAATTTCTCAAAAGAAAAAAACTGATTTGGATATATTAAATTATTAATAGACACTGAAGTTCCAAACTCATAAAACAACTCTTTACTCTTAAGCGTAAATGAATAATGAAGATTCAAGGAATCAAGAATAACACAACACAACCATTTATTTTATTGTAACTGAATTTCAATGTCACATTATTACATATCTTTTTACAAACGAGTAGCACTATAGCTTCTGCTGCTAAAAAATTACTAAAAATGTAACTCTAAAAATAAATGCATGATTCCAAGCTTCTACTAGTGACAACGTTACGTTACAAATGTGGCTCTAAAAATAAATTCAGGATTCCAAGCTTTTGTTGGTGGTTTTTCCAACCATGCTAGGGAAAGGGGGTTCTAATCAGTCCTAGGGAAATGAGAGCCGTGAAGATACAAAATGTACTTATCCCCTTTGAGAACCAAAGCCATGTTGGGGAAATGGGAGCTGTTAGAATACAAGAGGAGAAGAAAATCCAATCCCATCTTTTGCACGCAACTTCCATGCACTAGTATAACACTTACCTCTATTAGAGCTCCTCATCCTAGTTCAAAAAACGTCTGAGAATTCTGGTTAACCAAATCAAATTCTTTCCAATTCCACCCATTTTGAACTTGAAGGAAATTCGTCTTTTACTGATTAATCTGTAACTACATAACTGTAGGTAGGAGAATTTATAGTATCCCCAATATTGCATCATCTTCTTCGTGAATCCTTATTAAACCTAGAAAATAAAAACCCTCATGGCACTATCTACTATTCACTGAATCACTATCCCTATTTATGGGCCACCAATGCCGCTACCAGCCTGTATAATTAAAATGTTTAATTTGATTGACGTCTGGCTACATGCCAACTAGAACTATACCTCAAGATGACAAGCTGTCAAAATCACTCAAAGTTCAAAGGATATGAAATCATTACAAATTACAAATATTGTTTCATTAAAGGTATGAGTTGTCTAAGAAAATTGCTTTGGATGTTCATATCACATATGGCATTAATCACCGCCACTACCTGTACTAGCAATACGACAACCACACTTTCTTCAAAAAGAATGAGAATTTCAATTAAATGAAATGTACAATGTCGAGGCATTGAAAAGACAAAATGAGTGATGAGCGATGAGCCTTGATCTTGCCACATGTCCACATCTAATGATTATAGTGTTATTCCAGAGGTTTCAAATCGCAAGTCTAGTGCTTTAGAGATTTACTTCCGGAATGCAACTACAGTCATCCATCGAACATTCATCGAACGACCCCTATGATTTTTCATTGGAATATCTGTTTATTTCACCACTAGATTTTTTTACTATTTTGAGATTCATTTTAATTCACCAATGAAAATATATATTTTTCTTTGAAAAGAGGTTTTAATCGCCAATGGAAAAAAAATTCTAGTTTGAAAAACAGTTTTAATCGCCAATGAAAAATATTTTATTTGATGAAAACGATTTGCAATTCGCCAAGATTTTCCATGAACTTCTAGGGATTATAAAATATTCACCAACTGGGATTTTTTTTTCCTGTAAAACGATTTTTTTTCCATCAAAATTAATATTTTTCATCGGGAAGTACACCGAATTCGCCAGGATTTTACACCTACGCCAAGGGGGGAGTTTCTTAAGGTTTTCCCTGAACTCATCCTTAGCTTCTCTGGCTACCTACAAGGAAGGAAAAACTTCACTTGAGTTTCCCATGATGATAGGCAATTCCAATCCTCCTTTCTTCTTCTTTTGAATTTTATCATAGGAAATGAGTTGCCTAGATACTTCTAACATTACCATTCGATCAGTGGGGTACCTCGGTAGTCTGTATGGGTATGAGGTGAACCCTTGTAGCCCTAATATGTAAACTTTTAAAATTGGATGAGACAATATCAATATTCTTCAATCAATTCCTGTGCCTCCTTCGATATCCTCTGCTAAGTTCTCCATTGAAGGGTCCTCGCAATATGCATGGTGAATGCACCATTCACTCATTTGTAGCTAGAGATGCTGGTCAAATACATCTATGGACAAGCCTCGTAGATCTTGAATTGTTCATGGCCACACTCGATTGGCTCCTTGTAGGTTATTCCTCTGTACTTGGTCTTTCGAGCCAACATGTACACCATGTACGAGCTCATGTAGAATTTATTCATTCTTCTCAAGCTTTCTTCTCAAGCTCCTGAGCTGCTCATCTATGTTGTCACTAATCATTCTAGCCCAATCAACACACTCTTTCCCTTCCATTATAATTTTGATGTAATAAAACATCCAAGGCTCAAAGATGAATGATTGTTGAATTCCGTTCACCTGGATTAGTATCATTATGAGATCACAGTACTCCTGCTTCACATCATCAACAATAATTTTTTTGGAAGCTTGGTGCAAGGAGGTCTGACCTTCTGCATACAGACTGTATTTATGATCCCAAAAAATCTCTTGAAGGTGGAGGCATACATTCTATCTTCTCTATCCTTTGTTTTGTATATCATCCTTTCAAAAGTGGGGATCCCAAATAATTCTCCAACAACATCAAGCGTGAAGTTGGAAAATAACTTGCCATCCAAAGAAACAATACTCCTTCATTTGGGCTTGTAAAAATTTGTGCATTCCATGATAAACTTCAGACACTGAATTGTTGGTGGAAAACCAACAACTACATAAATCCCACTCTTCATTATTTGGTGTGTCATGATCAATGGAGGATGGCCTCCCCGCCCATACATTCTTCCTGTGAGTGCCCCTAGATTAAATGAATCAAGGTTGGTATCATTCAACCCTGCCAAATTTGAAGTGAATTTTGATTCAGGAAGGAATGACTTGGTGAGCTTCTTTATCACTACCTACCAGGATGCACTTGCCTTGGTTGCTTCAACATTTTCAGCCTTGCTTGTTCCCACAACATCTCCTTTTCTTTCTTCAACCATCTGCAAAATAAAATATACGTTAGAGTTCAGACTTAGAAAAATAAAAACATCTCGAGATGGCTGCAATATGGAGTCAGATTCAAAAATAATATCCGTCAGCATAAAAATTTCTAACTCCAAACCTCAGACTTTTAAATTCCTTGAGCTTGACATTTTTAGCAAGGCAACTTCTGACACTTAGAAAAATTATCACTAGCTTGATACTTTCAACACTTAGAAGAATATCACTTGAACACTTCAACTTCAAAAGTTTAACTTCAGCTCTTTGACTCTCAACACTTAGAAAATTTCTCACTAGTAATACTTCAACACTTCGACTCTCAACACTTAGAAAAATATTTTTTCAGTTGGATACTTTTAGCAACCTCAAGAATTTTCTCTCTCTCACTTTAGCAGCCTCTTAAATTCTCAAGAAAATTATTCTCACACAATGAAAAATCACATGTGCAAATGGTGAGAAGAAGTGAGAAACTTTGTTGCTTAAATAATTGTGCTAGAGAATCTTTCCAATTTGTGTGGGATTTCATTTTAGAAACTGTATTAAATTTCCACTCCCACTACTTAGAAATTTTCTAATCCTAGTGAAGTGATGGGAAAGTTGTCAGTGAGTCATCATAGAATTTTTCTTAATTGGAGATTCCTTCCCATGTAGAATTCAAAATTCTCCCTCTAAGCTACCAGTTATCACTTTGTTAATTTAATCACTCGCAAGGGAATCACTTTGATTTATTTCAAATTTTAAACTTTGACTCCAATTAATTCCAACATCTAAAATTTCATGGGGAAATTAAAATCATTTCAAACCCATTAAAATCTCCAACACTTAAAATTTCATTTCCATGACATTCACCTTAGAAAATTTTAAACCTCTTCAAAACATTCCATAACGTCGATAAAAATCACAAGCTAGATTATACTTCATCTTCAAAATTTAATTCCCCTTAAAAAATAATCAAAATATTCTCCTTCGGAAAAATATTAGAATTCCCCCGTAGAAAAAATAACATCTTACTTTATTTAATCATGGGCACACTTCAAAGGAGGATGGTTTAATTTTTCACTTTATCCATTGGAAATATTCACTAACTTTTACATATCCCCTTTGAAAATATTTCATAACTTACCCTACCATGGGCGCATTCACTAGGTGGTTCTTTTATTTCCACGCCTTAGCAGAATTATCTTCATCACTTTTACCCCAAGGGCACATTTGACCTTGTTTTTTTATCTTCAATACCTTAGGATAATTTCGAACTCGCTCATCTTTCCAAGGGCGCATTTTCATTTTCCCTCACTTAGAATTTTTTTCCAAACTTCTATCTTCTTGCCAAGAGCGCATTCCAGGGGTAGAGATTTCATTTTAAATGCCTTAGGCATTTTTCAATTGACTTCATGCTCACACCTGCCAAGGGCACATATTAGCCCACAATCTTTCATTTTCATTTACCCATCTTATCAAGGGCGCATTTGAGAGTCTTCACTTTTATTTTCATTACCTTAGCACTTTTCCTAACACTTCCACCACCTTGGGTGAATATTATAGGGGCTCCTCCCATGTTCGGCTTAGAAAATTTTTAAAACATCCTTACTCCAAGATGGGTGCATTTGGGAGGTTGCACTTCCACTTTACTTGCCTTAGAAAATTTTCCTATCTTCATTCCAACCAAGGGCACATTTTAGACCATGTACTTCCATTTCAAACACTTAGAAATATTTTCAAGCCACCATTCCTTGTTTGGGCGCATTTTGATGGGTCCACTTTTATTTTCATAGACTTATAATATTTCTTAAGATCCATCTTCTACCACCTTGGGTGCATTTCAAGGCATGAGCTCTCATTTTAAATGTCTTAGGCGCCTTTCACCCTCATTCACCTTGAGGGCACATTTTATCCTGTGAGCTCTCATGTGAGGGCACATTTCTCCTCCCTAGCTTTCATTTTCCAATGCCTTAGCAAGTCATCACCTCTTGGGCGCATTCAGAGTGGAGAGCTTTCATTTTCATTACCTTAGGAATTTTAAAGACATCATCTTTCTTTGGGTGCATATGAGGGGGGGAGCTTTTGTTATTCCATGCCTTGGAAAAAATTCTCAAGATTCCTCACCACAAGGGCGCATCCAAGGGTGTCTAATTTTTTTTTCACCCCTTAGAAAATTTTCAAGGCATCCTCATCTCCCTTGGGGCACATTTGGCTAGGTGTACTTTTATCTTCATGCCTTAGTGAAATTTTGATGTGGCTTTACACAAGGTGGGCACATATGACATGGTGTGCTCTAAGTTGAGGGCACATTCAAGGGTTTGAGCTTTCATTTCTCACACTTAGAAGAAATTTTGATGCCCCTTCATGCTCATGGGGGAATTTGATGCCATGTACTCTTCTTTGAGGGTGCATATGACATGGGTGAGCCTTTGCTTGATGACTTAGAAAATTTCCTTTCCCCATCTTCCTTGCCCGAGCCTTCTATTTTTAGTAACTTTTGGAGACGTGTGATTCTTCAAGGGTTTTCACCTGTTTTGAACTTGAAGCTGGCTCAATGTGGTCCTTGTGGCCTCATTATCTTTTTTATACCTGTCGTCCATGCGGACTTGCTATTTTTAGTAAACCCTTGATTTCCTTGACTTCTGCAGCTCCTCTTGACTTGAAACTTGCTCCATGTGCTTTTGATGACCCGCTTGACCTGTTCACACTTGTCTCTTGTGTAGACTTGCTATTTTTAGCCCTGAAATGACTTAGTAAAAATAGTAAGTGCTCAAATTGCTCTCAAATTTTACTAGTAGGTTGCTTGAAGGATGTTGATTGTGATGGGATACATCATTTTAACACTTTCTTGAATTTCACCCCCTATTTTAGGAATGAAAGTAGGAAACCCTAATCTGACTTGCATGTGCCTCAAATGACCTCTGTTTGACTTGATTCCTGTTGCATGTTGCTCTGTTTGTGAAACTGAAGTGTTGAGATTGCCTGGAGTGAACCTACTAAAAATAGTAAGTGACTGAAAAGTAACCAACCAATTGTCGGATGTATTTGCATGTCATACTACCCGAGAGATCTAAAAAAACCTAGAAAAACCTAAAAAACTGGTTCACATGTAAGCACTTGCTAAAAATAGCAAGTCATCATTTTGAATTGCATGTCACAT
Source organism: Sequoiadendron giganteum (assembly GCA_007115665.2). Taxonomy (NCBI): domain Eukaryota; kingdom Viridiplantae; phylum Streptophyta; class Pinopsida; order Cupressales; family Cupressaceae; genus Sequoiadendron; species Sequoiadendron giganteum. Next base: position 466,427,319 of record CM021108.1, on the reverse strand, counting down.
CATTGCGAAGCTCTCGAGAAACCCAAAAAGAATATCTTGACATTCATTGAGAAATCTTACATGCAAAACCTTGAAAACTGCCTCTAAAGCTAGAACTGCTAAAAAAAAAAGTTGTCCAAATCTATTCAAATTTTATGTGGGAGTACTTTGAAGTGTCATAAATGTGGTGGAGTAATCAGAATTCCAAAATTATGAGGAAAAAGACCCCAAATTGAGCACTTATTAAAAATAGTAAGTTGTCAGAACTTAATGAAAATTTGATGGGATATTGCCTGAAGTATCTTGATTGTAGTGTGAAGCTGAGATTTCAATTTGCCAACTCAATTTGACCACAAACTAGCCTAAAGAATGAAAACCCTAATTTCACAAACTTAGCCAAAATTTCAACTAGGTCAAATGATGGGACATCCCGGGAAGGACAAAAAGATCAGAGAGAAAGAGATGCAAAACCAAAGCCAAAAGACCAGAATGGAGGAAAAATTAAGGAGGTACCCATTTTGAATGGGGTGATGTGTGAAAAGGTCACAAAAGGTATAAGGCATAAGGATAAGAGTTAAGAGTGTATGGTTTGGGTTTTAAGTATAGGGTTGAGTGACACTATTCAGGGTTTAGGGTATAAGGTTGAGGGTATAGGGTATAGGGTATAGGGATGAGGGTGTAGGGTTTAGGGTTTAAGGTATATGGTTGAGGGTTGAGGGTTTAAGTATAAGGTTAAGGTTCGAGGGTTTAAGTATAAGGTTAAGGTTCAAGGGTTTATAGTTGAGGGATAATGTTTAGGGTTGAGTGTATAAGGCTAAGTGTATAGGGTATAGGGATTAGGGTTTAGGATATTGGGTGTATAGTTTAGGCTATAGGTTGAGGGTATAAGGCATAGGGTTAAGGGTTGATAGTGTATGGTTTAGGTTTTATGTATAGAGTTGAGGGACAATGTTCAAGGTTTAGGATATAAGGTTGAGGGTTTAGGGTATAGGGATGAGGGTTGAGGAGGTATGGTATAGGGATGAGGGTTGAGGGTGTAGGGTTTAGGGTTTAAGGTATAGGGTTGAGGGTTGAGGGTTTACATTTGAGGGATAATGTTTAGGGTTAAATGTATAAGGTTAAGTGTACATAGGGTACATGGATTAGGGTTTAGGATATTGGTTATAAGGTTTAGGGTACTGGTTGAGGGTATAAGGCATACCTGTGTCACATCTAGTTCCTTGCATAGCTTAATTATTAAATTGAGAAGGTTAAATTATTAGGAAAATTAAAATGTGCCCTTTTTATTATTATTTATTATTGAGTATTTGGAATAATGAATAAATAAAAAGAACTTATTTGTGTATTATTATTATATATTTGATTTAATCAAAGACTTGTTATTTAAAAGTTTTTATTTTAAATTGATTAAAATAGATTAAATAAATAAAAGCAATGCTGAATTAAATAACTAAAAAAGAGGTTCCAAATGAAAAATAAAACTTGGTTAGATTTTAATTTAAAATCTATTTAAAATCAAGAATTTTTCTTAAGTTGGAGTTATTGTGCAACGCTTTATTTAAATGTTAGTAAAAGTAGTGGAAGTTGAGGCAGGAGTTTTGCAAGGAATCCTGCAATTTGGAGTTTAACATTTCTTGGAATTTATGGAAACTATTAAATATTGTAAAACTATTTCAAAAACTACCATCTTTCCCTCTCTCAATGTGAAAAAAATATTTGCATGTAGAGGAAATAGTGGAGTAGATGGTGGTGATTAACTGATCCATTTAATAATTTTGTGGGAAGCGCTAGAGGATAAAATAAGGAAAATATGGGTGTGGGGAAGAAGATTGTTGGGGGGTGTTATGAGAAAACCAATCCAAGTCAAGGAGAAGGGGAGATTCAACACTATTCAGGAATTAGAAACTAGTGGAATGCATGACATGATAGAGAGAAATAAATTTGAGTGCATTTCATCATATTTGCAAAAGGAAAATGGAGTGACATCATTCTTAATATCAAGTATCATTACTTCACATAAGGTACACGAAGATTAGTGAAAGTCGTGTTGTTTGGATTTGGGTTGAAGCTTTGAATTTGATATTTCCTTCGACATTCTCATATCATGCTTTGTTATTTAAAATGACTTTTAATTGAGTAGGTTAACACACGGATTATAAAGCTGCATTTGAATAAGGCAATCCAATAAATTAATTTTCCTTTATCAAGGACCACACATTATGATGAATAATTATTGTTTCCATCCTAGTCTTGGTTTAATATTCACTTCAACCAACATGGTCAGCTATGGCTATTTTTTGCAGGCTTGTTAATCATTTCAACTAACCCTTGATTGTGATTGATTTTAAAATCCTTCCTTTTTATAGGGTTTATACGAATTGTTTTTATAATTCATGGTGAAAACTTAGTATTGTTTAGCTATTAAACCATTCCATGCAACCTGCTATCATTACATTCCAATGGATTTTCTTCGAGGATTTTTTTCAAATATTTATTGTGCCTTTTCTACGCTTCCAAATTTTGCATGCATGCCTACCAATGCGGTTGCAACTATAACATCTAAAATATTCTTTTTCCCTTTGCACTTTGATGGATGTCCATACCTCTTTCCAAGGATCCCATTTTGGAAACAGGGAGGGGGAATGATAGCATAGGTTGTCGCATTTGACATTACTGTTGGATAATTGATTGTCCTTGAGCCTCTTATCATTGCCACCTACTTGTCAGAGCATTTTCTATTTGCAATTGGAAGATTATTTTGGGGATTTACTTTCCACTTTCTCTTGACGTGTAACTCAAGTCTACAGTAGAATTTATTTTTGGTAGGTGAACTCAAAATTTAGGAGGGAATGTTTTTTATTTTAGTCAAAAAGGAATGAAGTCATCTTGCTCAACAAGTTAGTGAAAAGAAGAATGTGTTGCAACAATAGACTATGAAGAAAATTATGTGCGAGATCTTGATAGCTCCTGAACAACAACAATTATATTAGTTTTATGTTTGAGCAGTGATTGCTCCTGAAGAGATTTGAAAAGATCACGACTGCTCTTGATTTAGTGGGTGTAGCTCTAGATTGCTACTAGTTTAGTTTGAAATAATTTTGTAATCGTTATTTTATAGTTAATAGAAGAAGAAAATATTGCATGCCTAGTTTTGTGTGTCTCCATTGAGCTCATTTTTTTATTTCACATTTGGGTATTTCCAGTTTGACTAGAAAATAGAGTAGAAGCTCCGTGTTTGTTTTGTGCATTTAAAAGTTTCACATGGTATCAGAGCTATAGGCCCCATTTATTCGTGATTTAGGGCATTTATTTTTTTGGGTATTAAGACTTTTATATATGAGACATGGCTGGAGATGAAGGGAAAAGTTAGTAGAAGCCATCGTCCTTTAATGGAGATAACTATGATGTATGGGCAAAGAAGATGAAGACCATAATGGTCACCAATGATTTGTGGGATTTTTTAATAAATGGGTTTGTGGATGTCATTGACCCAGCTTAGTATGTAGCTCTCATAAACAACCATAAGACCTAGTTGAAGGAGAAAAGGAAGAAATATGCTAAGGCATTGAGTTTGATAGAAGTAGCCTTGATAGAGGCCATTTTCCCTAGGATAGC
>CM021108.1:466251735-466423625 GCA_007115665.2 Sequoiadendron giganteum | reverse complement strand
AATTGTTTCTCCCAATGCTTGTAATGAAGCTCTCAACTCTGCAATCCTTTTGAGAAAGGATTCCAATTGTTCTCCATTTTTCATCTTCAAGCTATGTAGCTGACTCTGCAAATTCAGGATTTGATTATGATTCTTCGCCTCATACACCGTTTGTAGTTTGTCCCAAGCATCCTTGGTTGTAGACGAGCCTTGGATGAAAGGCTGAACTTCATTAGACACACTGAATATGATGATCAATTTTGCCTTTCTATCAACTTGATCAAATTTCTTTTGTTCATCAGTATCTGTCTTGTGGCGTGTTGTGGTTCCACTGACCACATCCCAAACTTCTTCAAACTCAAGTTGAGTTTTGAGTTTGGTCTTCCATGTGGAATAGTTATTTCCACGTAGTAACTGTGAATCTGGGAGAAGAAACTTAGAACTTCCTGCCATTTTGTTAGGAAAGTAAAGTGTTTTCTTTTCTTATTTCTCGTCACTCAGATAAGCAATGTGCTGTTGAGGGGAGGATTAAAAAAACACTATCAAATAACTGAGTTGAACAAAAAAAAAGCACCCTTATTAAATGGCTTCTAGAGAAAGCTTACAACACACTATGAAGCTCATCTAATGGTTTGAATCAGACTGAAATACATCATGTTGAAAAAATGAAAAACAACCGCAGCCTGAACATCTTTGCCTGGATACATGACAACCAGGTTGACCTTCTACAACAAGGAGGGATTGCTGATCATGGTCTGCTTCTGAGACGTTGTGTCCACTGTTGACTCAACATCATCACCATGTCTATGACTTGTATAGCAGGTGTCGCAAACCATGAACAAAAGCTAAACACTTGTATTGTTCAATCTGCACAGCAATGGCCACCATCGTGTTTTCTGGACAGGCTGAACCTGGGCTTTAATTTGCGATGGAGCGGACAATCGAGGCATAAGAAAAAGCCTAACCTCTGAGAGCTTGCTATTTTTTTTCACTCAAACCTCTATAGAATTTGACAGCGCTATAAAGAACACAGTGACTTACAGAAAAGATCAGCCTTCGATAAGGGTATATGCTCGAGCATTCATGCAGCATGCAAAAAAACAGATCACAACCATTCTTCAATACGCCTGTACAGAAGCTGAATTACTAACAGGATGTGGCGAGTGCAGAGTAGTCGTGATAATCTTGACTGAATCTCCCTCATACCACATTATGCGGCATATAATACGGCTTCATTTCTCTTAGCAAGAAATATGGCATCCAAGATATTCTCCAAACAGCAAAAAAGAAATCTCTACAATCTTTGCTCTTAATAACGTCAGTATTCTCTCTCGCAAAATAATAGGCACAGAATCATCTTGCTCTGATACCATATCAGTTTTTGTGGATAATCTGCTTAACATTAATGAGATATATTTATACATGAAGGAAAAGAATAACCCGTGTATGCACAGGTTCAACAAATAGCTTAAAAAAGCTATCAAACAATAACAAAACCAAACCAAATAATAACAAGCAAAAACAAACACCAAATAGGACAAACCATACAGGTAGTGCTGGAATATCCAACAGAATTATAGACTTATATATATGTGTTCATACAATAGTGATACTTGCAGAAATTATTGATCATTGTGAGTAATCTAAATGCTTCCTTTGTTATAAATGTGTAATAATAGATTCATATGATAGTCCATTTTGAATTTAGAGAAATGGATTGCAAATAGCGAGGCCGATCAACCTTCCGAGTTCACAAGAGGTGAAGGAAAACCAGCCTGGGTGCTCTTATCAAGTATGCCACCCCGAGATGGAATGGAAGACCAGCCTCCCATGCTCATGGGCCAGGGGGTGGAATGGAAGGCCAGCCTTCCATGCCATTGGGTTTGATCAAGGAGAATGACCAGCCTCCAAGGTGAACTAAGGGATGGAAGGGTGACCCACCTTACATGCTCTTGCAATACAAGGGCGACCAACCTTGAGATTACAGTTTGCAAACGTTTCAAACGAATTCCTAATGAGACTATTATAGGAATATACTTGGGAATGGCCATTGCTTTAATTGGATTTCTGTATGAATAATGTTTTTGTGATATCATAATGCCTACTATTGTCTAGTGAAAATAGATATTATCATGGCTTATGATTCAACGCCAATTTCCAGTGACTAATATTGTGTGCAAGACCTAACCCAGGATTTATCTAATAAAGGGCATTTCAATTGGTAGATTTATACTTTTAAATGTATTAAATTTCTTATTTTGATTGGAATTGTGGTTTTAGGGCAAAATTTAGCAATATCCCCAAAGGGAACATTACAAAATCTCTCACACCACACTTTTCTCAATACTTGGTCACTCAAACTCATGCAGATTATCATACGACCAACAAAAGGTCTCATTTGCAGATACATATGAAAAAAGCGCTTTAATTGCCAAAAAATGTCCTCAAATGGTTATAGGGTTATTTTTTTATAGGCTTGTTTGCACCGACTCTCAGCTACATGGAAACTTCTAGACCTCGTGTGGATAAGTTCCAAAATACATTGGAAATTGCAATGTGAATACATTAGAAAATGCAATCAATAACATCCTAGGACAAAACAACTGATGATCCTCAATCCAACAAAAAAAGCCTATCTTTGAATTAATGAACAACATCAGTTATCTCTAAATATGGATCTTCGAACTGTCACAAGCCAAACAAAATTATACAATGAAAACAAAACAATTTTTTTTTTGGTTTGATGCTGATTAGCCATGAACCTTAAGGTGCTCCTGTATTACCACTGAAATGTTGAATTAGAAATTTAATAAAAAATAAAAATAAAAAGTAAATACCATTGGGCAGCCTTCCTTGCGTTTTGTGCAACATTCATTTTCTGATACATCTATCCAGAAATAGTTGTCATATGCTCGTCTCTTTTCAGAATCTAAGATTCCTATTCTTCTTCACAAATCTCGGAAGTATTGACTATGGCAATATTATAATTTATGACAGCATTAAATAATAAATAAATTTATAAACAAACAAACAGATCAAAAAGGCATGGGTAAGCTTAAGGAAAAACTATGGGAAAAGGGAGTAAGCCAACACAATGATTAATAAGTAATTTGAGATTTTCACAGGGAAACATTTTTTATGATGTATCTAGATACAACTGTATTCCAATTTCTAGTTCCTACTTTTTTTAAATCTTTCGAAACCCTTCTTCAGGTATATATTTGGATTTCCTTCTTTCTTACTTATAGGCAACATGAAATGGATCGGCCGAATTTCAACGTATGACAATTTTTCAAGTTAGTTGAAAAGGATTTAATCATTTAAAAATTCCTTTGATTAAGGTTACAAATCAACTGTTTCCATGAATCCAACTTCCATCCCTATTAATATTTTTACTATGTTGTATGATTTCGATGGCTTCCCACAATTGTCTTTCTAGGACATATAGATTTAGATTGAAGCAAATGAATGTACAACTTCCTTTATATTTATTTTTTTTACGTTGAGCAATAGAAATGAAGCTTTATGTTATTTTAACAAAGAGTTTTTAGTGCAGACCAGAAAAAAGAGTTAAGAGTTTTCTTTTTATTTGTTTTTGTTTTTTGTTTTTCTTTTTTTTTCAAAAACCAGCTGGAGGTTGAAGCTGGAGGATCACAACTCAAGGTTGTAGGCAAGTCGAGAAGATGAATAATATATACATGTGGGCTTCCCAAGGAAGGTCAGTAATACATAAAATTGGCTTCCCTCTTGACAGTTAAAAATATGAACAAATCCTCAACTAGAACTTGTTCCTGGTCGATCCTTAGTTCCAAATTGATGAATTGTGAATTGGTCTTTCCTAAAGCACTGAAAACACAAGGGAGAGAAAAAAAAGGAAGAAGGGAAAAAAAAGGAAATACCTCAATAAGCGTTTGGAATCAGGGTTTTCGCAACTTGTCTTGGCGTCATCCTGCCCCTGACAATTACTCTCTGGCTGAGGAACCGCGAGGACATCCTCTCGAGGGTTTTGATGACTGATATCCGAAGAGTTAGTGGCGTATGAAGAATCATTTACAAGCACACCATGCTGTGCAAATTCAGAGCAAAACCCCTCGGCATGGTCCACCTCGGTCTCTGCGAGATGGTCTTCGTTTACGCCGCAGATAAGGCCGTCAATATCAAAACCCTCAGTCGGCGCCCACGCCAATCACTCTTCCAAATCGCCCACATCTTCTTCCAACCCCTGACGACCCACATGGAAATCCTGTAAACCTGTTAAATCTACATCAGCCATGGCTTCCATCTTGAAGAATTGTTAGGGTTGATTCGATGTTGACAGCCGATTTAGGAATATCCAGAACATGTTATTTTGAGGAGGAAAAGAGGCATCTCACAAAAGTCGTACACCCTCCTTGAATTTTTTTACAACGTAATTTTTCTCTTCTTAGGCTAAGGTCTGATGGAGGGGTTCTATAAAAATTTCAAAATTTAAGAAATAAATTGGAGTACTCTATAAAAATTAATAAATAAATAAATAAATTTTTATTTTTTATTTTTTTAAATTTAAAATTTTAAGTGATAGATAAGTAGTAAAAAAAATTCTTAGGGGCAATTTTTAGTCTCACTTCAATTTCATCGACTGAATTTTAAGTCTTAAAAATAGAAGATGTTATTTTTGAAAAAAAGATTCTAATTAATTCTTAACATAATTTTTTTTGCTTCATGGAGGGGGGCTTCCTTAAAAATCTCAGCATATGTTGCTTAGTTTTTTTAGGAATATTTTAAAGTTCTTGGTCCCATGGATTTAATCTTACAATTCTGATTAAAATTTTAAGCTCCAAAATTTAAGGAATGAACTGTAATGCTTTTATAAAAAATAATAAATAAATGAAAATTTTCTCATTTTTTATTTTTTAATAAAAATTAAAATTTTAGATGAGACACAAGTGGCATAAAAAACTCCTAAGCTGTAAGGGCAATTTCTAGCCCCACCCCAATTTCACCAGCTAAAAGATTCATTTCTAAAAGGTAGGGGCTCCTATTTTTCGGAAAAGATTCCATTTAATTCTATAGCAGAATTTTATTTTTCTCATGAGACCTCCTCCTCCATGAAAATAGAAGCCCAAGCCCCCATGGGCCTCTCCATGGGACCGCACTCTTACTCTTATGGCATAATTTATCTTTTGAAGACCTTATCATTATCCACATAAAATATAGAAGATCTAAATTGCTTAATTAGCATATATTATACCTATAATAATAATATTTGAAAGAGTAATTTTGTAAAGATTGATGATAAATATTTTGATAACCAAATTTTTAAACATTTGTTATTATTTTTTATCTGTGATTATATAATTATTTATTTTAGATTGTCTTGATAATTTTAATAGTATATTTAACATATTTAAGTTAATTATAAGAAGATAAAAAATATATAAATATTTGTAAATCTTATCATTATTTTTATTTTTTTAAATTTATATTTATGTCAAAAATTAAACACATATTAAATATTTTTATATCCTTACCATTTTTTTATTTATTTTTAAAATTGATATCTATTCAAAAATCAATTTTTTTTCTAATATATGTTTATTTAATTCTTTTATTATTCAAAATTAGTGATGAAAAAGCTCTTATTACCAAAGGTTTTTTTTACTAGGTGTTTTGAATTGGCAATGTTTGAAATAGACAAATAAATTGATGAATGGCGTTGCATGGAAGGCTTAATATTAGGCATTTTTATTAGGTTTATAAAGTTAGTTGTCTTTATTTATTCTACCTAAAACACATGTAAAGTGCCAAAATTGCAAATGCTAAAGTATTTATTAATTCTCGTATGACTATTCAACTTTTCACTTGTCTCTAGCAATGAACTTCTTGCCTCCCATGTTTCACTATATGAGGTATATTTATAGTTTTTCTTTGACAAATGGAGGAAACCTACACTTTCTGTGAGAAAATGATGATGCATTATACCATAGGTAAGGATAATTTATGCTATCAAAATATTATCATGATCATACTATAATCTATAATATTTAAATCACTTGTCAAGGTTTAGGTTTATATTTCTTATGTTCTTTCTAGTTCATTGTTAGTTGGACTTCATTGGTCTTTGAAACTTTTAAAAAAAATTATGTTTTTATTATAATTCTTTGATGTGTCTTTTGTAGTGAATAATGTTAGGAAAGGTGTCTCAACTTTGCATTCTATCATTAAGAACAAAAAAAATATTTTTTGGGATATAAAACATAAAAATATAATTTGTAGGATTCTAGAGGTTGATTTTGGTCCAAAAAATATCAAAATAGACTTTAACCAAAACAAGTTGGTTACACCAACATGGACTTATTCAAGATCTACAATTTCAAAAAAGGGCTCAATTGGCTTCCCTAATCAAAAGTTATGGCCTCCCATATTGGAAATGTAAGGGGAGTTATGATACATAAGAAAACCATAATAGGGAGTTAGACTTTTTGATCAATTTATGGTGTTTATTGTGCCATGTCATGTATTGCTTATACTATTTATTGGGTTCTTGAGATGGAGGTTTCACAATGAATTTTGTAGGTATTGTTATCCTGTCAAAATTGCTCTAAATCTCTTATTGGTGATCTACTTATATAATGTATTGTAACTATTGATTATTGAATAATACATTGAGTTACTTTGGAGTGTGGGGTTTTTTTCCTAAAATGGTTTTCCCACGTAAATCATTATGTTATGCTATATTGTTGTGTGTTTATTTCCTTATAATTATATGATTAATTTAACTTTTACACATAACTCCTCTCTTAAATTAGTGTAGTGAGCATATTGTGTACCCTTGCTTCCTTTCCTTTGGTATTAGATCCTAATCACTTCAAATCCTAGGTGTTAGGGATGGGATTTTTTGAAATAATCTTTGATTGATTGATATTTTATGCAGGAGAAAATCTTGTTGCAAGAAAATGGCAAAAATAAAGATGTAGAGATTTATAGGCTATAAATTTGAGATATGGAAGCTCAAAATGGAGGATATGCTCATAGACAAATATTTATGGGTTGTTATATTTGAATCCAAACCCACTACAATGTCACAAGTCAATTGGGATCTATCGGAAAAAATGGCGAAGGGCCTCCTTAGGCTTATTTAGGAAGGTTTTTTTTGTTGAATATACATGAAGAATCCATCACACAATCCCTTGATAAGAAGACTAAAACCCTAGTTAATGTTTTTTTCTTGGGAAAGTTGTACACCTTGAGAATGGATGATGGTGGTTTTGTGGCCAAGTATTTGAATGCTTTTAATATGATTGTGACCTAGTTGCACTTTGTTCAAGTGAAAATGGAGGAGGATCATTACATGACACTTATGTATTATTTGTTGGACTTGTGGGATCACTTAGTGGTGGCAATCAGGAGCACTACCTCAAAACTCAATATGGATGAGGTAATGGCAACATTACTCTTAAAGGAGATTCAGTGGAAATCTTCTAAATCTATTAAAGAGGCCCTAATTATTCATGGAAGAATAAAGGATAATGGCAAGAATAACAAGAAAAAAATTCTAGATCCAAATTTTATGGGAGATGCAAATCTGTTGAAATGCCCAAAGCTAAGTGTTAACTTTTGAGTTTTCAAAATCACATAGTCTTGTGGGTCTTTATAGGTGTCTCAAATATTTTTTAAAAGGTCCTAAAGGAGTTTTGTGATGTAAGGAATTTTATTCTTGCTTGAACAATATTTTTAGAGAGTTTGAGTCTAATATAGTTTGAAATAAACATTAATATCTCCATAAACCTACAGTCACAAAAGGGAAGGAAACTCCATTTGAAAGAGTTGAATCTTGTTAAAGTTGGAGTTAGACTTGAGATATGGATTTAGGTCTAGGAGCCTTGAGTTAAATGGCACATTCAAGCCATGAAAACATCTATAATCTATATGCATGGCATGTTTTATGGAAAACCAAAGGATGTGTGACATATTTCAATATGATAATGAGGGCTTAGAAATAATCAATTTCAAAGAGAATATGTCCAAGGATGGTGGGACTAAAAACCCTTCTTGCCATGTTTGTTGGAAAAATTCCCATAAGAAGGTAGATACTCATCACTAAACACTTGCATATGCTCATCAATTGGGTTTAGCTTTCTCTTAACATGCTATAATGGCCAATCTTCTACAAATAAAGTGTAATGACCTCCAAAAATGAACTAAACCTTACCAATACTCAATACAAAACTAAGGAGAAAAAGAAATTGGTCGATGGTAATTTACTTACATTTAATTACAAATGTGATAACGATAGGATGTAGTTCCAATAATAGATAGATATGCCCGCAACAACTGAATTAAAAAAATAATAATTTTCCTTTAGTTCACCCACAACAAGTCTCAAGGATTATAGTTCCTCTAAATAGAATAATAAACAATAAGATCACTCCGTAAAAATAGCAGTCAATCCCTATTTTTAATAAAGACATTTTCATGCAAACTTATTTAGATTAGAGAAACGATAGCCTCCGAGAGCATAATTAATTTTCTCACATTACATACATATACCTCCATTTCATTGTCAAAGCTTTCAAATTACATCCCAATTATTTAACAAATCGATTAAGACATATAACCAAAATATAAATAAAAGAAATTTTGAATGCAATTATTCTCACACCATAGTAACAGGAGGTGATAATAACCGAATAAAGTCAATCCTAATTTCAGTTTTGATTCCTATTGTTTGTATGCAGAAGTAATAAAAACACCACCAAATAACTAAAATTAAATGATTAAAGATTAACTTTGTATAGAAATTTATATACATTCTTATGAATACCTAGACAACTAATACATGAATAATAATGCTTATTAAATGATTAAGTGGCTCAATCTACAAATTGCTAGGTAAAGAAAAGTATCCAGTGTTTAAGCAAGGTAGTTACAAATCCAAATGCGCAAATCAGATTAAAGAAAAATAACACATGATAACAACGACAGAAGTAATGTGAAGGTAGCAAATATTTAACTCAAATGCCAATAATAATACAAAAAAAGTCAAAAATAAGGAAATGTTTAAACGTGGAATGCTTTTTCTAGGAACAATAACCATCACCAATTTAAAGAAACATGTTGGAAGAGGTTTACTTATCTACTAGCCAAGATAACATACATATTCAAGATTGAGGTGCAAAAATAACGAAAGGGTGTACATTAGCGATAACTTCCATTTAAACATAGATTTCAACTTTTATAAAAACACTAGGTAACACATGTAAAGAACTAAAACCTCTAACAAAATGTAACAATCTCAAATGTAAGAGAGATTTGGTAAAAAATGAGTCTACTTGATTACATACAGGAAAATATGGCAAGAAGGCGAAAGGTGCAATACTCAAGAACTAAAAGAAACACTCACATGGAAACAAATAAATGTAATCTAGTGAGAAGACGACATGGAGATCGTGGCTAAAACAACTGAAATAATATCAATCTCTAAGGTATACTGCGACTAGTCCCTGGGCACAAGGTTCGGTAGAAAAGAAGGGCATTAAGAATTCATGCCATTCAAGAATAGTGTGCAACAATGGAAAAATAGAAACATTATCTTTATTCGCAAATGTCATGAGTTACATAAATGCTAATAAAGATAAAAAGTAGGTTACAGGTATAAATTATGCATTTGTGATTCTAGAGAAAAGGTTGTAGTAGGAGATGAAATAGTTCAACATTATTAATAGGAACATAACTGGTTAGTGACATGAAAATTCTACATAAGCTAAGGGGATCGTAAATGAAATTCAAAAGGTATTTTAACACAGCAACATAAGGCTCCATATTTTTTTTATTCGTTCACAACCATCCAACCACATAAAATATGCCATGGAAAAGAGTTCTAATTCGAGCTATATGTTATAGGAAATCATCACAAGAACATTAAATAATCATTCTTAGTAAATAAGCATTCATGCCATTAAGGAATAATGTGCAAAAATGGAAAAATAGAAACATTATTTTTTCACAAATTCCATGAGTTACACAAATGCTAATAAAGATAAAAAGTAGGTTAAAGGTACAGATTATGCATTCAAGATTCCAAAGAAAATGGTGCGGGTGGAGCTGAAATAGTGTGACATTATAACAAGAACAGAACTAGTTAATGATGCGAAAAATCTACATAAGCCAAGAGAATCGTAAATGGAATTCAAAAGGGAGTTTAACACAACAACATAAAGCTCCATCTTTTTTTATTATTCGTTCACAGTTGTCCAACCACATAAAATATGTCATGGAAAAGAGTTCTACTTCGAGTTATATGTTATAGGAAATTATCACAAGAACATTAAATAATCATTCTTAGTAAATACACATTCACGTCATTCGAGAATAATACACAACAATGAAAAAATAGAAACATTATCTTTATTCACAAATGCCATGAGTTACATAAATACTAATAAAGATAAAAAGTAGGTTACAGGTATAAATTATGCATTCAAGATTCTAGAGAAAAGGTCACGAGTGTAGCTGAAATAGTGCGACATCATTAACAGGAATGAATTGGTTAATGACAATAAAATTCTACATAAGCCAAGAGAATCATAAATAGAACTCAAAAGGGAGTTTAACACAAGGTTCCATATTTTGTTTGTTCATTCACAGCCATCAAACCACATAAAAGATGTTGTGGAAAAGAGTGTTATTTCGATATATATGTTTCAAGAAATCATCACAAGAACATTAAATAATTATTCTTAGTAAATAAGCATTCATGTCATCACAAGAACATTTTTCATGGAAGAGTTCTACTTTGAGCTATATGTTCCAAGAAATCATCACAAGAACATTAAATTATCATTCTCGGTAAATAAGCATTCACGCCATTTGAGAATAACGCGCAACAATGGAAAAATAGAAACATATCTTTATTCGCAAATGTCATGAATTACACAAATGCTAATAAAGATAAAAATTAGGTTACAAGTAAAAATTATGCATTTGAGATTCTAGAGAAAAGGTCACGAGTGGAGCTAAAATAGTGTGACATTATTAATAGGAATAGAATTGGTTAATGAGGTGAAAATTCTACATAAGCAAAGGGAATCAAAAATGGAATTCAAAAGGGAGTTTAACACAGTAACATAAGGCTCCATCTTTTTTTATTCTTTCACAACTATCCAACCACATAAGAGATGTCATGGAAAAGAGTTCTACTTCGAGCTATATGTTTTAGGAAATCATCACAAGAACATTAAATAATCATTCTTAGTAAATAAGCATTCACGCCATTCAGGAATAATGTGCAAGAATAGAAAAATAGAAACATTATCTTTATTCGCAAATGCCATAAGTTACACAAATGTTAATCAAGATAAAAAGTAGGTTATAGGTACAAATTATGTGTTCGAGATTCTAGAGAAAAGGTCGCCAGTGGAGCTAAAATAGTGCAACATTATTAACAAGAACAAAACTAGTCGATGACACAAAAATTCTACATAAGCCAAGGGAATCGTAAATGGAATTCAAAAGGGATTTTAACACAGCAACATAAGGCTCCATCTTTTTTTTATTCATTCACGACCATCCAACCACATAAAAGATGTCATGGAAAAGAGTTCTACTTTGAGCTATATGTTCTAGGAAATCACCACAAGAACATTAAATAATCATTCTCAGTAAATAAGCATTCATGCCATTCAGGAATAATGCACAACAATGGAAAAATAGAAACATTAGATTTATTCGCAAATGCCATGAGTTACACAAATGTTAATAAAGATAAAAAATTAGGTTACAAGTATAAATTATGCATTCGAGATTCTAGAGAAAAGGTCACGGGTGGAGCTGAAATAGTGCGACATTATTAATAGGAACAAAATTGGTTAATGACATGAAAATTCTACATAAGCCAAGGGAATCATAAATGGAATTCAAAAGAGAGTTTAACATAACAACATAAGGCACCATGTTTTTATTTTATTCACTCACAATCATCCAACCACATAAAAGATGTCATGGAAAAGAGTTATACTTTGAGCTCTATATGTTCGAGGAAATCATCACAAGAACATTAAATATTCTTTCTCAGTAAATAAGCATTCACGTCATTTGGGAATAATAGGCAACAATGGAAAAATAAAAACATACTTTATTCACAAATGTCATGAGTTACATAAATTCTAATAAAGATAAAAAGTAGGTTACATGTACAAATTGTGTATATGAGATTCTAAAGAAAAGACTGTGGGTGGCGTTGAAATAGTGTGACATTATTAACAGGAACATTACTAGTTAATGATGTGAAAATTCTACATAAGCCAAGGGAATTGTAAATGGAATTCAAAAGAGAGTTTAACACAACAACATAAAGCTCCATGTTTTTTTTCATTCATTCACAGTCTTTCAACCACATAAAAAATGTCATGGAGAAGAGTTCTAATTTTACCTATATGTTCCAAGAAATCATCACAAGAACATTAAATAATCATTCTCAGTAAATAAGCATTCACGCCATTCGAGAATAATGCACAACAATTAAAAAATAGAAACATTATCTTTATTCACAAATGCCATGAGTTACACAAATGCTAATAAAGATAAAAAGTAGGTTACAGGTATAGATTATGCATTCAAGATTCTAGAGAAAAGGCTTCAAGTGGAGCTAAAATAGGGTGACATTATTAACAAGAACAAAATTAATTAATGATGCAAAAATTATACATCTAGTACACCAAGGGAATCATAAATGAAATTCAAAAGGGAGTTACAACACAAGGTTCCATCTTTTTTTTATTTGTTCACAGTTGTCCAAACATATAAAAGATGTCGTGGAAAAGAGTTCTACTTCGAGATATATGTTCCAGAAAATCATCAAAAAAATATTAAATAATCATTCTTATTAAATAAACATTCATGCCATCACAAGAAAATTTTATTTTGGAAAAGAGTTCTACTTCAAGCTATATGTTCCAAAAAACCATCACAAGAACATTAAATAATCATTCTCAGTAAATAAGCATTCATGCCACTCGGAAATAATGCACAACAATGGAAAATATAAACATTATCTCTATTCGCAAATGCCATGAGTTACACAAATGCTAAGAAAGATAAAAAGTAGGTTATAGGTATATATTATGCATTCGAGATTCTCAAGAAAAGGCCGCTTGTGGAGCTAAAATAGTGCGACATTATTAACAGGAATAGAACTGGTTAATGACACGAAAATTCTACATAAGCCAAGGGAATCGTAAATGGAATTCAAAAGGAAGTTTTACACAACATCAGGCTCCATCTTTTATTTTATTCGTTCACAACCGTCCAACCACATAAAAGATGTCGTGGAAAAGAGTTCTACTTTGAGCTATATGTTCCAAAAAATCATCACAAGAATATTAAATAATCATTCTCAGTAAATAAGCATTCACACCATTCGAGAATAATACACAACAATGGAAAAATAGAAACATTATCTTTATTCATAAATTCCAAGAGTTACATAAATGCTAATAAAGATAAAAAGTAGGTTACAGGTACAGATTATTCATTCAAGATTCTAGAGAAAAGGTCGTAGGTGGAGCTGAAATAGTGCAACATTATTAACAAGAACAAAACTAGTTAATGACGTAAAAATTCTACATAATCCAAGGGAATCATAAATTAAATTCAAAAGGGATTTTACCACAACAACATAAGGCTCATTTTTTTTTCATTCGTTCATAGTCGTCCAACCACATTAAAGATGTTGTGGAAAAGAGTTCTAATTTGAACTATATGTTCCAAGAAATAATCACAAGAACATTAAATAATCATTCTCAGTAAATAAGAATTCACGCCATTCAATAATAATGCGCAACGATGGAAAAATAGAAACATTATCTTTATTCGCAAATGCCAAGAGTTACACAAATGCTAAGAAGGATAAAAAGTAGGTTACATGTACAGATTATGCATTCAAAATTCTAAAGAAAAGGTCGTTGGTGGAGCTGAAATAGTGTGACATTATTAACAGGAACAAAATTGGTTAATGACACAAAAATTATACATAACCCAAGGGAATTGTAAATGTAATTGAAAAGGGAGTTTAACATAGCAACATAAGGCTTCATCATTTTCTCTATTCGTTCATAGTCGTCCAACCACATAAAAGATGTCATGGAAAAGAGTTCTAGTTCGAGCTATATGTTCCAGGAAATCAACACAAGAACATTAAATAATCATTCTTAATAAATACACATTCACGGGTGAACCCACAAAAGTGGTTTACAATTCGAGTGAGGAAGGAAAACTTCCAAAAACCTCACCCATGTAAAAAAAATCATCTTGAGGGGTTTGAGCGAACTCAATGTTCGAACGAACCCAAAAGGGGTTCGCTCGAACCAGGGTTCAAGTGAACCACTTTGCATGTGGGAACCTACATTTCCCATTGTGGAAAGGGGGTTCGATCGAACCTTGGTTCGACCGAACAAGGGTTTGAGCGAACCCCCCTTTTCCCACCTTCCCACCCTCTGACACAAAAAGACTCCAGATTTTCGCCCTTCGAAGCTTGGGTTGAGGATGAAA
Source organism: Sequoiadendron giganteum (assembly GCA_007115665.2). Lineage (NCBI taxonomy): Eukaryota > Viridiplantae > Streptophyta > Pinopsida > Cupressales > Cupressaceae > Sequoiadendron > Sequoiadendron giganteum. The sequence goes on along the minus strand of CM021108.1, from coordinate 466,409,120 downwards.
ATGGAGGAGACTTCATAGACCCAACTGGAAGATGGTAGTCCTCGAAACGAGCTATCCAATGAATAAAATTTTAATATATTTTGGTTTTATTATGTATGTGTTTTTTTAGTTTTATTAAACATAGGTTTTTCACCTAAAATCAAGCTCTTTGTTTTGCACATGTGGAAAAATAGAAAATTATCAAAATATTTTTTTTTAAAATATGTTTGTGTTGGGTATTGATGTCCTTGATCCATTAAATTTTATTTTTTTAATTTCGATACATATAAAAAAAGCTATGTTGTATACAGCCCGCCTGTCTCTAAATTGCAATTGGTTTGACTTCGAAACTTCATTAAGGAAAAAATATTCAATAAAGAACTATGAGACTAAATGAAAGTGCTAGATATCATAGTTACAAATCTAAATTCAAAAAAAATAGAATTTTATCCTTCATACAAAAAAACTTATCTTGTATATGGTGAGTGTCACTTTTTAAAAATGTTGTTTTCTGAAGAAAAAAAAAACAGTTTTCGTGGGAGATGGAAAAAGAAGTGCAATTTGATTCCAAAAAAATTGAAAAAAAAAAATTTAGAATTTATAGATAAAATGCGATGAGATTCTAGTTTGCATCATCTTCAAATTCCTCACAGTTTAGCCGCTATAGGTGCCCGAATGTAAAGATTTAGTTAAAAATAATAATTGCATTGTGCAGTTTGGCCAAAAATTGTAAACGACTATTGTGGGATCACCCTCACACCATTCGGTAATAATGTGCAACAATGGAATAATAGAAACATTATCTTTATTCACAAATGACATGATTTACATAAATGCCAATAAAGATAAAAAGTAGGTTAAATACGTACAGATTATGGGTTCGAGATTCTACAGAAAAGGTCGCAGGTGGAGCTAAAATAGTGCGACATTATTAACAAGAAAATAATTGGTTAATAACTTGAAAATTCTACATAAGCCAAGGGAATCATAAATGGAATTCAAAAGGGGTTTTAACATAGAAACATAAGGCTCCATCTTTTTTTATTCGTTCACAACCGTCCAACCACATAAAAATGTCTTGGAAAAGAGTTCTACTTCGAGCTAGATGTTCCAGGAAATCATCACAAGAACATTAAATAATCATTCTTAGTAAATAAGCATTCACACCATTTGGGAATAATACGCAATAATGGAAATATAGAAGCATTATCTTTATTCGCAAATTCCATGATTTACACGAATGCTAATAAAGATAAAAAGTAGGTTATAGGTAAAGATTATGCATTTGAGATTTTAGAGAAAAGGTTGCAGGTGGAGTTGAAATAGTGTGACATTATTAATAGGAACAAAATTAGTTAATGACGTGAAAATTCTACATAAGCCAAGGGAATCATAAATGGAATTCAAAAGGGAGTTTAACACAACAACATAAGGCTCTAGATCTTTTTTTTAATTCGTTCATAGTCATCCAACCACATAAAAGATGTCATGGAAAAGAGTTCTACTTCAAGCTATATGTTCCAGGAAATCATCACAAGACCATTAAATAATCATTCTCAGTAAATACGCATTCATGCCATTTGGGAATAATGTGCAACAAAGGAAAACTAGAAACATTATATTTATTTGCAAATGCCATGAGTTACACAAATGCTAATAAAGATAAAAAGTAGGTTAGAGGTACAAATTATGCATTCGAGATTCTAGAGAAAAAGTCACGGGTGGAGCTGAAATAGTGAGACATTATTAACAAGAAATGAACTTGTTAATGATGAAAAAAAATTATATAAGCCAAGGGAATCATAAATGTAATTCAAAAGGGTTTGACATAGCAACATAAGGCTCCATAATTTTTTATAAGTTCACAGCCATCCAACCACATAAACGATGTCATGGAAAAGAGTTCTATTTCGAGCTATATGTTCCAGGAAATCATCACAAGAACATTAAATAATCATTCCAAGTAAATAAGGATTCACGCCATTCGGGAATAATACGCAACAATGGAAAAATAGAAAAAATATCTTTATTCATAAATGCCATGAGTTACACGAATGCTAATAAAGATAAAAATTAGGTTATAGGTACAAATTACGCATTCAAGATTCTAGAGAAAAGGCTGTGGGTGGAGTTGATATAATACGACACTATTAGTAGGAACAAAACTAGTTAATGAAATGAAAATTCTACATAAGCCAAGGGAACCTTAAATGGAATGCAAAAGGGAGTTTAACACATCAACATAAGGCTCCATAAATTTTTTTATTCATTCACAACCGTCCAACCACATAAAAGATGTCGTGGAAAAGAGTTCTACTTTGAGCTATATGTTCCAAGAAATCATCACAAGAACATTAAATAATCATTCTCAGTAAATATGCATCCATTCCATTTGGGAGTAATGTGCAACAATTAAAAAATAGAAACACTATCTTTATTCTTAAATGCCATGAGTTACACAAATGATAATAAAGATAAAAAGTAGATTGCAGGTATAGATTATGCATTCAAGATTTTAGAGAAAAGGTTGTGGGTGGAGCTGAAATAGTGCGACATTATTAACATGAACAAAACTGGTTAATGACACGAAAAATTTGCATAAGCCAAGGGAATCAGAAATGGAGTTCAAAAGAGAGTTTAACATAGCAACATAAGGCTCCATTTTTTTTATTCAATCATAGTCATTCAACCACATAAAAGATGTCTTGGAAAAGAGTTTTGCTTCGAGCTATATATGTTCTAGGAAATCATCACAAAAAAATTAAATAATTATTCTCAATAAATAAGCATTCACGCCATTCGAGTATAATGCGCAACAATGGAAAAATAGAAACATTATCTTTATTCACAAATTCCATGAGTTACACAAATGCTAATAAAGATAAAAATTAGGTTACATGTATAGATCATACATTCAAGATTCTAGAGAAAAGGCCGCAGGTGGAGCTAAAATAGTGCAACATTATTAACAGGAACAAAATTGGTTAATGATGCAAAAAAATTGCATAAGCCAAGGGAATCGTAAATGGAATTGAAAAGGGAGTTTAACATAACAACATAAAGCTCCATCTTTTTTTATTCGTTCACATTCATCCAACCACATAAAATATGTCATGGAAAAGAGTTCTACCTCAAGCTATATGTTCGAGGACATCATTACAAGAACATTAAATAATCATTCTTAGTAAATACGCATTCACACCATTCAGGAATAATGTGTAACAATGGAAAAATAGAAACATTATCTTTATTCACAAATTTCACAAGTTACACAAATGCTAATAAAGATAAAAAAGAAGTAGGTTACAAGTATAGAGTATGCATTCGAGATTCTAGAGAAAAGGCCGTAGGTGGAGCTAAAATAGTGCGATATTATTAACAAGAACAAAACTAGTTAGTGACGTGAAAATTCTACATAAGCCAAGGGAATTGTAAATGGAATTCAAAAGGCAGTTTAATACATCAACATAAGGCTCCATCTTTTTTTTATTCATTCACAACCGTCTAACCACTGAAAGATGTCGTGGAAAAGAGTTCTACTACAAGCTATATGTTCCAGTAAATCATCACAATAACATTAAAGAATCATTCTCATTAAATAAGCATTCACGCCATTTGGGAATAATACACAACAATGGAAAAATAGAAACATTATCTTTATTCGCAAATGTCATGAGTTACACGAATGCTAATAAAGATAAAAAGTAGGTTATAGGTATAGATTATGCATTCAATATTCTAGAGAAAAGGTCATGGGTTGAGCTGAAATAGTGTGGCACTATTAACAAGAACAAAATTGGTTAATGATGCAAGAATTCTACATAAGCCAAGGTAATCGTAAATGGAATTCAAAAGGGATTTTAACACAACAACATAAGGCTCCATCTTTTTTTTTATTCATTAACAACCGTACAACCACATAAAATATGTTGTGGAAAAGAGTTCTGCTTCGAGCTATATGTTCCAGGAAATCATCACAAAAACATTAAATAATCATTCTCAGTAAATAAGCATTCACGACATTCGAGAATAATGCGCAACAATTGAAAAATAGAAACATTATCTTTATTCGCAAATGCCATGAGTTACACAAATTCTAATAAAGATAAAAAGTAGGCTACAGGTATAGATTATGGATTCAAGATTCTAGAGAAAAGGCTACGGGTGGAGCTGAAATAGTGTAACATTATTAATAGGAACAAAACCAGTTAATGCCATGAAAATTCTACATAAGTCAAGGGAATCATAAATGGAATTCAAAAGGGAGTTTAACACAGCAACATAAGGCTCCATCTATTTTGTATTCGTTCACAATCATCCAAACACATAAAAGATGTTGTGGAAAAGAGTTCTACTTCGAGCTATATATTCCAGGAAATCATTACAAGAACATTAAATAATCATTCTCAATAAATAATCATTCACTTCATTCAGGAATAATATGCAAAAATGGAAAAAATAGAAATATTATCTTTATTCACAAATGTCATGAGTTACACAAATGCTAATAAAGATAAAAAAAATTATGTTACAGGTATAGATTATGCATTTAAGATTCTAGAGAAAATGCCACAAGTGGATCTGAAATAGTGTGACATTATGAACAAGAACAAAATTGGTTAATGACACAAAAATTCTACATAAGCCAAAGGAATCGTAAATTGAATTCAAAAGGGAGTTTAACACAACAACATAAGGCTCCATTTTTTTTATTCGTTCACAACCGTCCAACCACATAAAAGATGTCATGGAAAAGAGTTATACTTCGAGCTATATGTTTCCGGAAATTATCACAAGAACATTAAATAATCATTCTTAGCAAATACACATTGACGCCATTCGGGAATAAAGCACGACAATGGGAAAATAGAAACATTTTTATTTTCAAATTCCATGAGTTAGAAAAATGCTAATAAAGATAAAAATTAGGTTACAAGTATAGATTATGCATTCAAGATTCTAGAGAAAAGGCCGCAGGTGGAGTTGAAATAGTGCGACATTATTAACAAGAACAAAACTAGTTAATGACATGAAAATTATACATAAGCCAATGGAGTCATAAATGGAATTAAAAAGGGAGTTTAACACAACAACATAAGGCTCCATATTTTTTTTATTCGTTCACAGTTGTCTAACCACATAAAATATGTCATGGAAAAGAGTTCTAATTTGAGCTATATGTTCCAAGAAATCATCACAATAAAATTAAATAATCATTCTCAGTAAATAAGCATTCACACTATTCGAGAATAATGCGCAACAATTAAAAAATAGAAACATTATCTTTATTCGCAAATGTCATGAGTTACACAAATGCTAATAAAGATAAAAAGTAGGTTACGGGTATAGATTATGCATTCAAGATTCTAGAGAAAAGACCGCAAGTGGAGCTGAAATAGTGCGACATTATTAACATGAACAAAATTGGTTATTGATGTGAAAATTCTATATAAGCCAAGGGAATCGTAAATGGAATTCAAAAGGGAGTTTAATAGAACATAAGGCTCCATTTTTTTTATTCGTTCACAACCACCCAACCACATAAAATATGTCATGGAAAATAGTTCTACTTCGATCTATATGTTCTAGGAAATCATCATAAGAACATTAAATAATCATTCTTAGTAATTAAGCATTCACGCCATTTGTGAATAATGAAAATAGAAACATTATCTTTATTTGTAGATCCCATGAGTTACACAAATGCTAATAAAGATAAAAAGTAGGTTACAGGTATAGATTATGCATTCGAGATTCTAGAGAAAAGGTCCCAGGTGGAGTTGAAATAGTGCAACATTATTAACAAGAACAAAACTGGTTAATGACACGAAAATTCTACATAAGCCAAGGGAATTGTAAATGGAATTCAAAAGGGAGTTTAACATAGCAACATAAGGCTCTATCTTTTTTTTTTATTCATTCACAACCGTCCAACCACATAAAAGATGTTGTGAAAAAGAGTTCTACTTTAAGCTATATGTTCCAGGAAATAATTTATTGAAAATGATTATTTAATGTTCTTGTGATGATTTCCTGGAACATATAGCTCGAAGTAGAACTCTTTTTCATGACATATTTTATGTGGTTGGACAGTGTGAACAAATAAAAAAGAAAGATGGAGCCTTATGTTGTTGTGTTAAACTCCCTTTTGAATTCCATTTATGATTTCCTTATCTTATGTAGAATTTTTGTGTCATTAATGAGTTATGTTCCTGTTAGTAATGTCACACTATTTCAACTTCACCCGTGACCTTTTCTTGAATGCATAATCTGTACTTGTAACCTATTTTTTTCTTTTAATCTTTATTAGCATTTGTGTAACTCATGACATTTACGTATAAAGATAATGTTTTTATTTTTCTATTGTTGTAAGCATTATTCCCGAATGACATGAATGCTTGATGCCCTTCTTTTCTACCAAAACTTGCGCCTGGGGACTAGACACGATATACCTTAGACATTGATATTCTTCTAGTTTCTTTAGCTATGATCTCCATGCTGTCTTCTCACCAGATTTCATTTATTTATTTTTGTGTGAGCATTTCTTTTAGTTCTTGAGTACCTCACCTTTTACCTTCTTGCCATTGTTTCCTGTATCTAATCTGGTAGAATCATTTTTGACTGAATCTCTGTTACACTTGAGATTGTTACATTTTGTTAAAGGTTTTAGTTCTTTGCATGTGTTACGTCGTGTTTTATCAAACTTGAAATTTATGTTTAAATGGAAGTTATTGTTGATGTACACCCTCCGTTATTTTTCCACTTGAATCTTGAAATGTATGTCCTCTTGGCTAGCAGACAAGTAAACCTCTTCTAGCATGTTGTTTATTTAAATTGGTGATGGTTACCTTTCATGTAAAAAGCGTTACACATTTAAACATTTCCTTATGTTTTGATTTTGTTGTATTATTATTGGTGTTTTAGTTAAATATCTATTGCCTTCACATTACTTCTACTGTTGTTATCATGCACGTTATTTTCTTTAATCTGATATTGTGCATTTGGATTTGTAACTGTCTCACTTAAGCACTAAATACTTTTTTTTACCCAGCAATTTGCAGACTAAGCCACTTAATCATTTAATAAGTGTTGTTCTTCATGTATCGGTTGTCTGGGTATTCATAAGAATGTATATAAATTTATGTATGAAGTTAAACTTTAATCATTTAATTTTAGTTATTTGGTGGTGTTTCTATCACTTCTGCATAAAAATAATAGGAATCAAAACTGAAATTAAGATTGAATTTATTTGGTTATTATCACCTCTTGTTACTATGGTGCGAGAATAATTGTATTTGAAATTTCTTTTATTTATATTTTGGTTATATGTCTTAATTGATTTGTTAAATAATTGGGATGTAATATGGCTATTAGAGAAAAGTCAGGTTCGAAAGCTAGGCCTTGATCCTACTACGACTTGCACAAAAAGAAAATTATCTTAGATGAAGGTTTATCTAGGCTTAGATGTTGGGTGATTCTTATGCTTGAACTCTAACCTATTGGAGTGTAGTATTTTTGGTTTTGAAATTTCATTTCAAACCTAGATGAACTCATTGGAATATTTACGTAAATAATATTTGATTGATTCATCAACCTTTCAAAATTTACCCTTATGTTATTCATTAATTAACTTGGATTTGTTAATATTAATTAACACTCAAGCCCATCTCTCTGTGATACAACACTTTTGTATTTATCAAAGATATATTCCAAAAGCAGTGTAATTTCAGGTAGTATTGTCTACATTTTAGCTCTCTTTTGGGCTTGATTTTAGGGACATACCCTTTACAATCTTCCTTGGTAAATATTGCTACATATTGGTGTGGAGAGAAGAAAAGATGGAGCAGACATTATCATGATCTAGTCGGATGGCGTTCAACAAGGATTGGTGGGTGAAATCATTACTTGGTTTGAGAAAAAGGGATTTTATCTGAAAGGGCTAAAAATGGTCTCTATGGAAAGGTCATTTGTTGAGTAACACTACGAGGACTCCTCTGCAAAACCACTCCTTGGTGGGTTAGTATAGTACATTAGTTCTAGCCCAATGGTTGCTATGGCTGGGAGGGTAAAAAAGTGGTTGCACTTGGCTGGACAATCATAGCAGCAACAATTCCTTTAGCTTCTACCCCTGGAACTATCAAGGGAGATTTGCAATTGAAATAGGAATGTTAAGACATCACCTCAATTATAGAATAGGGAATTATTGTATATGGTGGTTTAATTAAATCCTAGATCGTAAAAATGTTTAATATATGAATACAATAAATCTTTAGCTGGGTCAACTTTTCCATTAGTTTTGATGAAGATTTGGGGTTGGGTTCTCTCTTAATCATTTCTTAATCCACTTTACTTCTGGTTTGGATACTTCTTGTGGTCTCAACCAGAGGAAAAATTTGTGATGTGTCATTTGTATGTCATTGATTAAATTAAAATACCCAGATCATGTCATACAAGTTTTGCAATAATGTAGGGCATTATAGATGTTATTGTTTTTGTTTTGCTGGTTACTTCCTAATCTGCTTTACTTTTGTGTATGCTATTGTTTGGCTAAGTGATTGTGTTATAAGGGGAATATCTATTTTATGAAATTTACATGGGACTTTTTTTTTAGCTAGCATCATTTGCACCTCCATTGAGGGTTTGAATGCAATCTTTTGGAACTATTGTGTATATTATCCTTTGACTAGGTGATTGTTGTAAGTAGCATATTTTATGTTGTGAAGTTCACATAGGCCTTTACATCTTGCACCATGTGCACCCACATTAGGAGGTTGAACCTTGGTCAATGGTAATAAAGTCCATCAATTGCAAAATTTCATTTCTAGATTCCATACATGTTGGGAGAAAATGGACTTTTATGCTATAGTCCTTGTAATTGTATTGGAAAACCTAACAATTTTTCTTGAGTCCACTTGCATTATATGTCGGTTCTCTCTATTCGAGATTTATCTAGGTGTTTCAGTACTCTCATTCTACTACCATGATGATAGGAAAGAAATTATTAAATCCTATGTCTCTCTACTACCATTGCATTCATTTGTGTAGAGGAAAAAGTAAACCTTATGGATGTGACCAAGATTCAGGAATAGTTATCCACATGGTGATGTTATATGGTTCTTAATGTGGCTTGTGGTAGAGCACCTTGTAGATGCTCACAACAATATAATTTGTGTCTTCCTTGATGTTCTTCGATAGAGATATTTTGTATGTAGAATTAATAGAGAAGCCAAGATAGGTTATAGGTAACTCTTCTTTTTGAATCCAATGAGGTGTTGTATCTCTTTTCATCTTCTTCATGGTTAATTCATAGCTTTCATACATTTTTCCTCCTACGAATGACAACCCATGTATATTTCCTTCATAGTTTCTCCTTAAAGAATTATAGAAGGTTTTTGGTTCATTTTAATAAAGAGATTAGGATTTAGTGGGTCACCTTGAGACGATTTTTGCTCTGAATCTATTGAGATGATGAATGTGGGAGCTGAGATACAAGTGCATATCCATTTCATAACTTTATAGCTGAAGTCATACGTCTTCTAAATTTTATATATTAGTGACAAGCCATCCCTATCAAAGGCTTTAGAAATAACTAGTTCCACAATTATACCTAGCCTTTTTGGAGTTTGGTATGTGTATCAACCCATGGATAGTAAATACATTGTCAGTGATCTACCTTCCTTGGACAAATGTTGATTGGTTTCCTAGAGTAATTTTTTTTTTTGTAAGAAAACTTTTCTATCTACTAGCTATGGGCAGTGCAAATTTTATAGATCATATTACATAATAAGGTTTTGAATTGTTGAGTGCAACTCAAGAAGCCCACACCGCCTTATTAATAATTACACCAAGAAAGAATGTAGTTATTGAATAATATGACTACTACAACTTTACAACCCAATAGATTTTTTACATGAGATCTTTATTTCCTTATGTTTTTGCTAAGCTTCTAGGAGGAAGCTTCAGTCTCGAGGGGAAGAATGTAGGGCATAGCAAGTGTTACTCTTGAGACCTTGATTTTATTTCATATTTTTCATCGTGTGATGTTTTGAACATGGGTTATGGGAGATTTTGATACATGGATATTATTATTATTATTATGTTAGACTTTAGACATAAATGTAAAGTCTGTGTGTCTAGATATTTAGTTGCTTATTGATGATATGCTATGTGTAGTTAATACAATGGATTAATCATAAATTATTGTGGGGTAAATGTATATTTTCCACAAGAATGAATGTCTTTAAATTAATATGATGGATTTTGTAATTATATGATGATAGAAAAGTTCAATGTTTATATTTAATGTCCTACTTATCATTTCTGAAATGTACTAATGCTTTCATTGAGTTATTGCGGGTGGGCAACCCAAGTCTTTAAGAATTGGAGGCAAAGTCCATTTGCTAGAAAAATATTTGATTTTTAATTTTGAAGTGGGGAAGGGTTTTTATGTTGAGTGTAGTTTTTTTAATTTATTTTTTAATTTTTGGAGAGAATTATGTTTTAGTTGTGTAGTCCTTTTATTTTGAAAGGAAGCTGAAAATTTGTGGGGGTTCTATTTTAGAGAGGAATTTGGTTTGGTTATGCCTCTTCATTCTTTTCAAAAAAATTGCTTGATTCCTCATGGGGAATGTGGGTGTTTAAAGACTGATGATTTTTGTTGGGAAGTGGTTGAAAATACAAGGAAAGGAGATCTTGTTGAGAAGAAAAATTTGAACACTGGTTGGATTTGGGCTGATCCTAACTTGGATAGCCAAGGTAGGCCTGAGATTTGACTCTTGTATTCTCTAAGGTTGCAAATTGTTAAAAAAAAAATTGTGATGTTAGAAGTATGTGTGTTTTCTTTTATTTATGATATGCTTGTTGGTGTATGGGGATTGTGTGTATGGTCAAGGAGTTGATCTTGCCTATGCACTGAGAGCCTCCTTTGCGCAGGGTTGAGGAGGGTATGAAGCCTCTCTTGGGGATGTGCAACAAAAATGTGAATATGTGTGGAATGGGAGGAGTGGAAGATGGTTATGGTGAAGGATGGAGTATGGGAATGGGTGACTAGGAAGGAGATATGAATTGGGTATCGTGAATATGAAGGTTTAATGTTACAATTGGAAATGAAAATTAATAAAGTTGCAAAATTTGTTCCCCAAGAGGGAAGGGAATCCCCATTCTCCCCCTTTGAAGAATCCTAGGCATGGGTTCTTTGTGAGTGTGTCTATGTTAATTGTATTGTGTTTGATTTTTCATAATTGTGTGGGGGTTTTCTTTGTGATCCTGCAACGTTTCTTATATTTTATTCCATTTCTTTCTATTCTATTTATTTCTATGTTGTGTCTCTAGACTTTTCCTCCAAATCGGGGGTGGACACATTTGTCCTACGATTGGGAGGAGAGTAGAAGCGGGCTACTCCAATTTGTGTTGCAGGTTTGGGGTAAATTTTGGAACTATTGAAGAATATGGGATTGGAAGAAAGTTCTTTGTATGTTGTTGGTTTAACATGTTTTCTTAATTTAATCAGTTTTACAAATTCAAAAGGAGTATTTATGTTAAAGAAAAAGAAAACACCCATTTATTCTATACCATGGGTTATCTTGTGAAAAGAATTCCAAATACTACTTCCTTATGGCAGCGTTGATCTATTAATTGATATGTACATATTATTCTGAGTAAATTGGGAAAGCACTGATGTAACCATGTGTAACTTAAAAAGCTTAATTATTTTGCTCCACATTAGCACAAGAATAAACTAATATTTATAAAATAATTTACTGAGAATGATTATTTAATGTTCTTGTGATGATTTCCTAGAACATATAGCTTGAAGTAGAACTCTTTTCCACGACATCTTTTTGTAGATAAGGGGGATTCGCTACTCACGAGTTCTCTTCACTTAGAGAGCCTCACGGGGTGAACTTACCTAAACTACCTCAAGGAACAACAACGAGGGTTCTAGAATCAAAAAGAGTAGATCACAAAGATTTCCTGGACAAACTGACAAGCTCTCAACCAAAGGATGACATTGCATAATACAGATGACAGTGTGGTGGGCTAGCATCCCCGAGGCGTGTTGGTGTCTCGTACAAACCAGAAAGCAAGTTTATCACATAAAATAACAAAATGGCTACTTCTACTCTAATTGTTGAGAACTTCCAAAACGTGGTAAAATGATAGAATATGATAGAACTGAAATAATGTAAAGTAAACGATGAAGATAAAGAGTAGAAAGAAAGTGCTTACAACCAGCCAAGTAATGAAGCCTCCAACACGTGAATGTCTTCAATACCTGCATCTGTGATATCTAGAGAAAGTGTTGGGGCTATATAAGGATTTGCCTCAATCAAACCCTTGTTTTGGTGTTCCTACCTCCACGGATAGCCAAATAGATAGAGAGAAATGAACCGAAATGGATAAAGTGTGTGGTGAAAGCAAAACCTACTCAGGAGTAGAACCCGCACCACAAAGTATGAGTGATAAAAGTAGTCCTTGCTCGAGGAGGAAAACTCGTATCATGAAGTAGAGATGCAAAGATAGGGGATATGGAATCCTAAAATACTCACAAGCATGAAATAAGGGAGATGAAGCTGTAAGGCCAACGAACCTGCAAAGAGGGAGTTGAAAGATTTGGGGAATGTTATTGTAGCAAGTTGTATGGAGTTGTGCAAGCAAGAGAGAGTGAGAAAGAAGATGAGAGTTCAAGGTAGAACCCAAGGAACTAGAATAACTTGGAAAAAGCAACAAAATTGAAAAGATAGCATTAAAAGAGAGGAAAGAAGCAAAAAGAAGCTTCCTAGATGGTTATAAGGCATCCTGAGTTGTTACCACAAACAAAAGGAGGTGACAAGTGGCAAACATGCACAAAAATAGTCTTTTGAACGTTGAAATGTCACAAGACATTCGTATGACACATAAATGTCCGGACGTATCACGCTACAAACAACAAACATGGGAGAAGCCCCAGGTTTAACCAAAAGTTGGCGCACAAAGGTAGTTGTTGAAAAGGGGTGTTGGAGCATCCTATGAAGGGAAAAAAGGTTGATGCAGGGGCTAAAATGAGCCTACACAAGATGTTAAGGGAGTGGACACTAAAGCAGATACAATAATGTATGTGAAATTGCAAGGGGTGCAATTTTATGACTATACATTTTGCCCCCACTTTAGCGGGCATATGAATCTACACTAATATGCACACTAAAGGAAATCTACTAAACATAAATAACATCATAATGCCAAAAGGATACTGTAGAGGAAGCAAATAACTTTTTGAACCATAGAAGCATGCCCCCAAGCTGAAGACCTACAAAATAGATGCATTAGACAAGAAAAACCTGCACCCGACAATAATGGTAGAACACAAAAAATAAAGGATTTGAGTCAGCAAAGTGAAAGAGACCTCGATGTAGAAGGTTGTCTCAGTACTATGCGTCATCCCAAAATTAATAAATAACACACATACAAGAATTCTAAAACAAAGAAAGGAAGGGCATATACTCAGGTTGAAGAAGATGCAAATCTTTGATTCAGTATATACAACTTAAGAAGAGAAGAGAAGCGAAAAAGGCTCAAGAGAGAGCAAGGAGGAATGAGAATTATGAGAGAGATGGTTCCATAGGTACTCACTCTTGAGGAGGTTTAAACAAAGCACACCGAAGGCCTGTAGACTAATGATGGACAAATCTCGTAGGATGAAAGCACCTTACAGGCCCACAGACTTGCAAGAAGGCATCTGTAAGGACCCAATTAATTCTAACCCAAAACCCCACTATGTTTTTTTTTTGTGTTCAAGTATTCATTCACAAGTGTACTTGGGAACTTCTATCCATACGAGATAGGTATATCATTTGTTCATACGAAACAAGAATTCACTTCATCTATTCATATGGAATAGGAATACATCTATTCGTATAATCGAAATAGGCATCCACCTAAATGAGGCAGGAATTTATCTTACGATAGGAATGTGCTTTGGCTAGAGTCTTGGACTCGTCGAGATCATCTGGATCCTGAGTCGCTTCCCTGATGACCACACTTTCTTCTAAAAGTGTACCGAGGTCGCCATCCTCAGGGGTATGTAAATTATAATTCTAAGCTTGAAGCCCGCCTCAGAATTTGGCCTAAGGCCTCGGGGATTCAAGCAATCCATATGGGATTCTTCCGTGTATATTATATTTATTTCTTTGGGGTGTTTGTGTGATATTTCTTGCCCTAAACCCCGTTCCCGAACGCCTGAGTACTAGGAGCATCCTTCATTTCCCAGACTAACTACATAACCTGCTTCCAAACGGGATCAAGGCATAAAATATGTAGTTCTATTTTCTAGACTATGTTTGTGTGAACTGTTATAAAGCAGGTACACAACCCTTTCTAGGGTTTTTATTTCTCCCAGATAGTTCCTCTGCGGTCGCTACCCACGAAGGAAAGCATTAATAAATGATCGCCTTGACCATTGATTGTTTATCTAATAACATTCATCTAACCTATTTCCTATTAATATTCGTCACCCTTGTCCCGTTTGACAAATTTCATAATTAGCATGCATTGATAAAAGTAATTCAAATCCGAATTATGTTGCACCATAGAAAATTCATTCTTGGGTTTTTCTTTTTAGGTTGTTACTAGCAGATTCAATTCATTTTCATTATTATCTTGTTAGGTTATCGCTCCAAAGGGGATCTCCCTCCCTTTGGATTTAATCAACCAGTGTCCCTTATTTAATCCGACGATTTATAGGGACGATGCCACATACGTCATTATTGTAGTTGTGTTAAGCTATAGATGTAGTAGCTCAAGCGCGACGACTTTACCCATAAACGTGAGCCAAAGGCACCGTTAATACCTAATGTTGTTGGTTTTGTTTTCCTTCTTTGATTAGTTTTCAAATCTTTTTTTGACATACTTAAATCTTAATAAGGGAGGATAGGATTCATAATGCATGGTAACTTTAGCAACATTCATTAGGAAATAAACCTTTGATGATTAAATAAATCAATGAGCATTGATCAAGAATTTATAATAAGAGCCATAGACAATAAAGGAATTATTTAACCATTTATTCAATAATATCCATTCATAAGAGAAATCCCATAAAAAAAACTAAGTGATGAACTTAAATCAAATTCATGTATTGTTTTGGGAATTTTGATAACATATATTGTTCCCTACTTCCCTTACCAAATTTATGCAAGAATCCCTACAGTTAAATATCTTTCAAGCATTGTTGTAAGGCTTATTACCCTATCTTTTCAAAAATCATATCTCTATTGTCTAGATAGTTTATGTAGCATTAGAAAATGAAAATTACAATGACTATACTATGTAATGTAATAAAATATTTATCCAACACTTAACTAGAGCTACTCCATGAAATTCTTATGTTGTCTATTATTTATAAAAGATTACTTCTAAGTAAGAAGAGACTTCATTTTTTCTATATTTGAAGAGTCTAGACCAAAAATGTTTTGATACAAGGTATACTAAAATAAAATAAAACTTGTATGCTTTGATATAACCAACCAAGGAGCAATACTAATAAATGATTAAGAAACTTTTATTTATTTATTTATTTTAATTTAATTTATAAGTTCTATAATCAGAAAAAATTTATTGATATTATTTTAAATCAAATATATTGAAAAATTTCAAGCCTAACCACATAACAATTACATTTTTCTAAAAATAAATATGATAACTAAAAGAACTATCTTCACATAAATATTTCCTTAAATAGAATAAAAGTTAAAATATTAACTAACTTTTTCTTCAAAGATATTAACATGTACTATTCATCTAAAAAAGCATTTAAAAAAGTTCATAAAAGAAAGTTATAAATATTAACTAACCTTTTTCTTTAAAGATATTAATGTGTACTATTCTTTTCCTTTCTTTTTTAAAAGGAAAGATTCCATTTAAGGGTTAATTTTTTCCCTCGTATTTTAGGTTTTAAAGAAGAATGTGCATTTTTTTAGCCTAAATTTTAGGAAATCGTGGGAGATGATTTTAACTTGAAGCTTCTTTGCTCACGGTTCTAATGGGATGCCGATTCCATTGCATAAGAACTAGGAATCGCACCTTGGGGTGCAATAGGTATGGCAAAGAGAATATATTAATTTTTAGTTGTTAAATCTGTTTATTTGAAAAAGGGAAATTTGATTTGAGAGCTTAGTTTAAGTAATTCTCCAAATTGTATTTGAACTATTAAAAATGACAATCAAAGTAACCATCCACAAATAGATAAGTAATAAAATATAGTTTGTAAATATATAAAATCTGCAACAATACACAATTGAGAAGGCTAGTGACTATTGCATCTTCACCCAGAAAAGAGAAAATCTATTTTTATAAAATCTGTAAATATAACTACACCTAGAAAATGGAAAATAAAGTCTATGACTATTGCATGCCATTAACAATTTTTAAAACAAATCCCCATTAAGATTTCATTTTTAAAAATCAAGTCATTGGTCATGAGATGTGGGTCAGTGGGAATTCTTTTTTAAAACAATGTTGTCCTTAAAGTGATTTGTAAGAAGACAAAATAAAATGAGATCAATTAGCGTAGAATTGCTTTCCAATAATCAGAAAAAATAAAAATAAAATAAAAAATAAAAAATTGTATGTACTACTTTTTCTATTTTCTACATACGTATATCATCCACCTTTCTTGAGATGTAAGTACATTAAAAATTTGTATTTGGAAAGGTAAAAACTAAAAAACCTAATTTAAAAAAAGATCCTCTCACTTGTAAATGTTTCTTTGTATTTAGATATAGTTGAGAGATGTCCAACACAACCTAAATGAATCCCCATTTGGAGGAAAGTAAACAAAGAAAGCACGAGAAAACAAAAAATACATCAAGTCGTTCAAGTAAACTTAGTATGTTTGAAGTAGAATTATTTGGAACAATATGAATGAATCTTGCAGAAAAGGGCTCCACAGGTAGAGTTATGATAATAAATATGAATCCAATCTAGTTGCCCTCATAATCAAGCTATAGGGTGTTGTCATAGTAGTTAAAACTTCCCTTGTTGGGAATTTGAGTGTTAGATAAACTGAGATGGTGACATTTACAGTACTGTTTCCTAGGTGTGGAAAGTCAGAGACATGGAAATTAGGGACCTATAGAGCATTGATTGTGATTCTAGGATCCATTGTTGTTAAGGTAGTCCATTGTTAAGTAGAGGCATGGAGACACCAGATTAGTCAAGATTTTGAAGCTTGAACAAGACAATTGACATATACTCTGTTTCAGTATATATATTTTTTAATTTTCCTAAATCTTTGGATTTCAATTTACGATACCATATCAAAACCTAGTTTTCTAACTTTGACATATACTCTGTTTTAGTATATATATTTTTTAACTTTTCCTAAATCTTTGGATTTCAATTTGTGATACCATATCAAAACCTTTGTTGCATCCAAGAGAACATACTAGAATGAAGAGCATCAACCAACAAATAGACTTTCAAAAGGCTAAGAAACAACTCAACTTAACAAACCACGAATACAGTTGGTGTACTTGTATGGAGAACAATCTTGAACTACTACACAACTGATTCCATCTCTAAGAGTAGCAAACTCATTTCATCAATCCTTGAGGAAATGACAAGATAAATAAAACACATTTCTCAATCATAGTTTCTTGCTTTTTAGTATACATTAGAAAAATGCGGGTTTCTGCCCAAGCTCCCATTTGGGTCAACGCAAGGAGGATGATAGGAAGGTTGGGAAGCTTGGTGTAACACCCGCCAGTCGCATTTGCTTAAAAAAATTCTAAATCCTTTTCAACAAACCCATTTTTAATATATCTTGCAATCATTTCTTTGCATGACTTGACATCTCTTTGAGGCAATCTGTCAAATAGTTTGTGTGCCTTCTCATACATGTTCACCAGTGCTATTTTATGCCTTAATTCACTGTGCTTGAACACTATTTTGTTTCCTACCAACATTTTTATGTAAGCTAGGGTTTTATGCTAAATTTTTAACTTTAGTCCATTCTCAGTGGCCTATTATTTCCAGGTGTTGCTCTTTTTAACCGCTCAATAGTAGGTGTTGATATTCACACTTGGTTTTCTATCCCATGCCATTCTGAGGCTTTAAAAAAGTTTGAAAACCTAATTTTTACATGGCGTTTAATGTCATGCATTGTTGTAGGGAAAATTAGAGTTCGGCAAAACCAAAAAACTTGCAAAATAAAAACTTGTAGACTTAATGTTATCCACCAGAGCATAATCAAAAGCGGGCTTTTATCAGATGTTTGCATGGGAAAAAGGATTTAGGGTTAAATTAAATGAACTATTGAGGGAAATTCAGAACCATTACCAACATGAATGTTTGCACAGGAAAAAGGATTTAGGGTTAAATTAAACGAACTATTGAGGGCGATTCAAAACCATTACCAACATAAGTGAACCAGCCAACCACCTATAATAGAAATCAGTGGTACGTGTGATTCAAAAGATAAAATCACCTTGAAATAAAATCCAACAAAGAAAATCGAAAATCGGTGGGGGCATATAGAAATTTGGAATATCGCAGCAAAGATCAAGTCAACTTCAAAGAAAATCCAACACTCCAGACAACATGAGTAGGAAGAGGTGCCAAAATGTGTCCTGCTATCAACGATGGCAATGAGAAAAGATACAAAAAAAGGAAAATGTGGTTTGACTGTTTGTGTGTGAAATGAATTTTAGGTTTTGGGCATTCTATTAAAGGCCCACTGGACTGACCTCTAATTGTGTCATGTTCTCAAGAATGTCAATATTCTTTTCAATAACTGCTATGCAAATATTTTTCCACCTTTTATATTAATTGCTCAACTGCTCCTATGCATATATTTCCACCCTCTATAATAACTGCTTTGTTGATTCATGGCCACCCTCATGTAAGTGGAGAAATTGGGAAGAGTGTGGAGGAGTGGGAAAACAACCATTAACTAATGAGCCGCTGGGATGGATTTCATTGTGTCGCAGTCGATTGGCTCTCCACAAATCTACACCGTTCGACATGAAAATGCCTTGCAAATATTGAGTGTGGGGATGCCTTCGGCGTAAATATTTATATAAGGATGTGCCCATACCAACATGCCTAATATTTAGGAGGTCAAAGAAGTGAAGGGTAAATATCATCTAACTCATATACCCTTATGTTGAAAAATAGTAACAGATGCATGTGTTTGAAAAGTAAAGAAGAGTATTAGAATAATTTATTTATTATTTTATTTTTTTCTTAAAATATTAATTTGATAATATTGAATGTGGGGAGAGAAGAAAAGCATAATTGTCCCAAAGATAATCTTTTAAATTTCATAATTCCAATAATAAGTAATTTTTTCTTACTTTCGAATTTCCATTTTACATTGCAATGGGAAGGTAGCAAAGTCAAAGTTTTTGATTTTCAAATCCCTTCCTATATATATATATATATTTTACGTTCTCACGTTTTGCACAGTTACTGGGGATTCCTAATAGTAAATTTCTCATAATATTAAATGTTTAAATTCGATTACTGCATGCATTATGGTAAGAATTAATATTTGAAATTTTATGCATCACAATTTCCTTTAAATTAATCCTATTACGCCGTGATAAATTGCAGTATGGTCAATATGCATTGAGATGAGATTAACGCGCTCTGCTTGCAGGTTATTCAGATACAAATCTTGCTAATTATACATGGCAAGAATGATAGATTGAAGGCATAGAACAACTAATAACCACAAAACTTATTGTTGGAGCGCTTATAGTTAGGCATTAGACTTGGGTATTGGACAAATCATTATTTAAAAATCCTATTTAGATGTGTATCATATTATACAACTATCTCCCTTAAAATAGCCATTCTACTCTTGTAGATTGTGGCAAATACATTATATTGACTAGCACAAAGTTTAGCTCTAGTTTAAGACTTTACATCTAAAACAATATAAATCCATAACTAAATTTAATGGAATTCTCAAATATGATAAGATAAGGAGTAGATGCCAATGATACCACACACATAATCATTTTCAGAAAAAATCTTTGAATCTTACCTTTGCGCTAATTCCTGGTTGGAGGTCTGAAGTAGGGAGGCACCTAGATACCCACTCCCACCTCCTGCACAAATCTGCAATTTAACACTCCTCTGGAATCCCTTTCAAGACACCAAATACACAAGTGCCCCCAAAATGTAGGCCCATACATTTAATTTATAGATAGAAATGCATTAAATTTACTAACACTGTAGTTTATGAGTTAGATCTTAAACTAATTTACATGTCTGTGCCTTTAATCCATTAGATTTATTTCTCGTCAATAATTAATAGCTAGGTCCAACTGATAGAAATTTTAAGAAACATGGAGATAATAACTTTCATGAATATCAAAACGTGTTCAAGCAATCACCATTAGCATTAAAGTCTATAAAAATGTGCAATTGGAGGAGAGGAGTCGTGACAACATCCCTCAAGATCTCTCACATGAAGGAAACCAGATGAAAGCGCCTTATAGGTCTGAAAACCTACAAGGAGGTGTCCCCCAAGATCTCTCACATGAAGGAAACCCAGATGAAAGTACCTTACAGGCCCGCAGACCTGCAGGGAGGTGTCCCCCAAGATCTCTCACTTGAAGGAAACCCAAATGAAAGCACCTTGCAGGCCCATAGACCTGCAAGGAGGTATCCCCCAAGATATATCACATGGAGGAAACAAAAGGAAGGGTAGTCCACAGAGTCAAGAAGCAGCTTCATAGGCGCCCCTGCAAAGTGACATGTTTACCCGCAGATAGAACATGTCAAAAAGTGGCCACACAAGTAAGTAAGCGAACAGTCACGCAAGTTGTCGATAAGTTGGAAAACCTTCAAAGGGATCCCTCAGGAACCCATCATAAAGAGGAGTGGTCCACTCAAGGGACACACTATTTGAAAAGTGAGGTCTAGTGAAGCTTCCCCCAAGCTAGACGCCATAGAATTTGTTTGAGATAAAAGTTTTCAAATGGGGTCCCTTGGGAACCCTTCAAGAGAAAAGGGGTCCACTCAGGGGACACTCCAATTGAAACACAAAGAGAATAGAGGGGGTCCTTAAAGGGATGCACATCTCCAAAAAACTACCCCCAACATACAGGGGAGGAGAACCATGCAAGATATTTAGAACATACAGGATAGAGGTAGACCTCGATATCACTTATCATTTGTAGAAGAGGCAGGTGCATCAACAAACAAATGAGTGATGGCACCTGAATCATGAAGTTGTTGTATTTTTTCCTTCAAGGCCTTCCACTCACTAGTGGAATGGTTGGGCACTCGATGGTATGCACAAAAAGAATGTTTTTCTTTATCATGTTCATGAGATTTCTTGCGTGTAGGAGGAGGGAGAGTAATTAGGTGGGCTTTGAGAAGCTTAAACAACATACACTCTTGCTCAAACAAAGGATAAGGAGTAAGAATCAACCCTTTCTCTTATAGATAAAAGTTTGACTACTCACAAGAAGAAGATACAAAGATGGAAGACAAAGGAGGATGGACCAATCCACAAGAACGAGGTTGAGCAGACATTATGCCAACATTCAACCGTGGTTTTTGTTTAGATTGTTCATTTGAGAAACCAAGCCCCAAATTACGCTTGCGAGGCACACATTCTATAGGGACTTAAATTCCTTGTTCATTACGCCCACAAACTTTATGCCCATAGCCATATTTAGATACAAGCTTAAAGTCGGGGCCATAACATGTTTACAAATCTTGAGAAGGAGGATCTTTATAAAGAGCATTATTCCAACAATGGGGATCACACTCTTCTATGGGATCGCTATCATCCTTTTTAATAGGATTGCCACCATTATCCCCTTTAGCAGAAGTGTAATCATCTTCCTCATAAGGAGGATAATTGCTAAGAACATTACAATTCACATTCACATTATCCTGTGATACAGAAGAATGGCCATCTTTGATAGTGGGTGCAAATGATGTTATCAGAAGGTTCGAGTGGATCAGGTTGACTTTATATTCTCCACTGAAGGATTCTATAAAGTCTAAAGAACCCCAATCATCACCAAGGCATGCATTTTCTTGAGAAGAGGTAGAAGGAACTGACTCAAGATTTCTTGCTTTAGAAGGATCTTCTTTAGGGACATTTATCTCAAGAGTATTCTTTGTAGTATGTACTGTTGGAGTAAACATCGACACATTGGAAGACACTGAAGGAATAAGAGTAGGCACAACCGAAACCTGACCGACAACTGCCATCTCACATAATTGCATGGTAAGGGCCAGCCTTAACTGTGACTACTTTTATTACAAATGAACTTAATAGATTCATGCAAGGTAGACGAGACTGCACCCATAGCATGAATCCATAGTCTACCAAGAAGAAGGTTATAAGGTAACTTTTATGAAATAATATATATAAGGGTAGGTACAATAATGGGTCCCAACCTTAAAGGCAAGACTATCGTGCCTAAAGGTTGCGGACCGACATTATCGAACCCATGAATGACAATAGATGAAGCATTGAGAGAAGATGAATCAATATTAATCTTAGGCAATAGATCAATGCTACATACATTGAGCACTGAACTGACGTCAATGAGAGTATGTCTGATACCAATCTTATTAATGTTAACTATGATCATTAGAGGGTCTGATTGCTTCTGTACTTCCAAAAGCGAGAGTTCCTACTGATAGAATGTAATATTCGACAAATCCACATGAATATGAGCTATCAACGCATCAACATATGTCGGCCTAGCAAAAGAAGGAAAGAGGATCTTTTGTAAGGCTTCCTAAAGCATACCTTGATAAACTAGAGCAAACTGAACCAAGTCCCATAGTGAGATCTTAGCCGGAGTAACACAAAGTTGCTCGATTGGATCAGAATCACTAGGTGATTTAGTTGTAGGTTTAGGTGCTCGAGAAAGGCTTGGTTGTTTATTCATTTTATTCTCATAAGTATGGGTTATTGCTTTGTAAGAGGGAGCCATAGAAGGATCAAAAGAATTGCTATCAAACGGAACACCAGTAATAGAACAAATCCTTATAGGAGAATGACTAGCTGGAGTCACGTAAATGACTGGTCTCTTAGGCCTTTGAAGGGCAACAAAGACATAGATTACATTTACATAATCATCACAACTAGTAGAATAATTATTTGAAGACCTATTCTCAACATCGATCTAGGGAGGATCAAATGTGGAAGGAGATTCATTATTCACTAATACATCATCTCTGGAAGAGAGTGCATCAGAATAAAAGATTAGATTCATCATTCACCAATGCATCATCTCTAGGAGAGAGTGCATTGGAATAGAGAGTAGATTCATCATTCACTAATGCATCATCTCTAGAAGAGAGTGCATTGGAATGAAGAGAAGGTAGATTAATGTTAAGAAAGGTATCAATGATTTCATCTTCTCCCAACAAGATATCCTTCGAAGCAAGAGGAATCTCATGAGAAGGGTCAAAGATACAAAGTGACATGGGCAAAGCCAAGTCACTATCACATGCATGAAATGGAACATCATTAATAATTTGAATAAAACTAGACATTGAACTCATAAAAGAGGATATTAAATTCATTTGGTGACAACTAAAAAGACTGAAAATCTAGATTTTTCTATTTTTTCGGGTTTTTCTATGTTGTAGTAAATCTCATTTTCAGAGGTCTTTAGAGCAAAATTTGAGGTTAGAACTTGCGTCAGTCCCTAAAATTCAATAGTTGAAGGCATAATATTTTAGGGATTAAACTAGTTCTCTAAGAGAACTTTCCAATGGTGCAAACGGTTCTGAATTGAGCACCGAGTCAAAAGTTATGACCCCACCAAGTTGGGGTAAATAAATTCCTAGTTTTTCGATTCATGTTGGGTTCACCATAATGTAGAGAAGGGGGATTCACTACTCATGAGTTATCTTCACTCAGAGAGCCTCAAGGGGCCAACAACCCTAAAATACCTCAAGGAACAACAACAAGGCTTCTAGAATAAGAAAGAGTAGGTCATAGAGATTTCCTAGACAAACTGACAAGCTCTTGGCCAAAGGATGACAATGCAAAATACAGACAATAGCGCAATGTGTTAGAATCCCCGAGGTGTGTTGGCATCTTGTACGAACCAGAAAGCGAGTTTATCATAGAAAATAACAAAGTGGCTACTTCTACTCTAATTGTTGAGAACTTCCAGAATGTGGGAAAATGACAAAATATGATAGAACTGAAATAAAGTAAAGTAAATGATGAAGATAAAGAGTAGAAAAAAAGCGCTTACAACTAGCCAAGTAATGAAGCCTCCAACACGTGAATGTCTTCAATACCTACATGTGTGATATCTGGAGAAAGTGTTGGGGCTATATAGGGATTTGCCTCAGTCAAACCTCGTTTTGGTGTTCCCACCTCCATGGACAACCAGATAGATAGAGAGAAATGAACCGAAATGGATAAAGCGTGAGGTAAAAACAAAACCTACTTAGGAGTAGAACCCGCACCATAAAGTATGAGTGATAAAAGTAGTCCCCACTCAAGAAGGAAAACTCTTATCATGAATTAGAGATGCAAAGATAAGGGATACGAAATCCCAAGATGCTCACAAGCATGAAATAAGGGAGATGAAGTTGCAAGAGCCAAAGGAGCTACAAAGAGGGAGTTGAAAGAGTTGGGGACTGTTGTTGTAGAAAGTTGTATGGAGTTTTGAAAGCAAGAGAGAGTGAGAAATAAGAGGAGAGTTCAAGGTAGAACCTAAGGAATTAGAAGAACTTGGAAGAAGCAATGGAATTGAAAAGATGGCATTAAAAGAGAGGAAATAAGCAAAAAGAAGCTTTTCGGACGGTTACAAGGCATCCCGAGCTTAGACCACCGACAAAAGGAGGTGACAAGTGGGCCAAACATGCACAAAAGTGGTCATTTGAATGTTGAAATGTCATAGGATGCTAGTGCGACACACAAACGTCTGCACCTCACGTTAGTGTCCAAACATATCACGCTACAAAACAACGAACACGTGAGAAGCCCCAAGTTTAACACAAAGTTGGTACATGAAGGTAGTTGTTAAAAAGGGGTGTTGGAGCATCCCGAGAAGGGAAAAAGGCTGATGCAGGGTCTAAAATGAGCCTACACAAAATGCTAAGGGAGTGGACACTAAAGCAAATACAACAATGTATGTGAAATTGCAAGGGGTGCAATTTTACGACTATACACTTTTATGTGGTTGGATGGTTGTGAGCAAATAAAAAAAGATGGAGCCTTATGTTGTTCTATTAAACTCCATTTTGAATTCCATTTATGATTCACTCAGCTTATTTAGAATTTTCGTGTCATTAACCAGTTTTGTTCCTGTTAATAATGTCACACTATTTCAGGTCCACTTGTAGCCTTTTCTCTAGAATCTCGAATGCATAATTTGTACCTGTAACCTACTTTTTCTCTTTATTAGCATTTGTGTAACTCATGACATTTGTGAATAAAGATAATGTTTCTATTTTTCCATTATTGTGCATTATTACTGAATGGCGTGAATGCTTGATGCCCTTCTTTTTTTCCAAACCTTATGCCCAGGCACTAGCCGTGATATACCTTAGAGATTGATATTTTGTTTTCTTTAGCCACAGTCTCCATGTCTTCTCACCAGATTATGTTTATTTATTTCTGTGTGAGCATTTCTTTTAGTTCTTGAGTACCTTACCTTTCACCTTCTTGCTATCATTTTCCTGTATGTAATCGGGTAGACTCATTTTTGACCGAATCTCTCTTATGCTTGAGATTGTTACATTTTGTTAGAGGTTTCAGTTCTTTGCATGTGTTACCTAGTGTTTTATCAAAGTTGAAATCTATGTTTAAATGGAAGTTATCGCTGATGTACACCCTTCCATTATTTTTCCACCTCAATCTTGAATATGTATGTCGTCTTGTCTAGCATATAAGTAAACCTCTTTTAACACGTTGTTTCTTTAATTTGGTGATGGTTACCGTTCCTGGAAAAAGCGTTACACATTTAAACATTTCCTTGTGTTTTTATTTTGCTGTATTATTATTAGCATTTGAGTTAGATATCCATTGCCTTCGTATTACTTATGTCATTGTTATCATGCATTATTTTTCTTTAATTTGATATTGTGCATGTGGATTTGTATCTGCCTTGCTTAAAAACCAGATACTTTTCTTTACCTAGCGGTTTGTAGACTGAGCCACTTAATCATTTAATAAGTGTTGTTCTTCGTGTATCGGTTGTTTGGGTATTCATGAGAATGTATATAAATTTCTATATGAAGTTAATCTTTAATCATTTAAGTTTGGTTATTTGGTGGTGTTTCTATTACTTCTACATACAAACAATAGGAATGAAAATTGAAATTAGGATTGTCTTTATTCGGTTATTATCACCTCCTATTACTAAGGTGCGAGAATAATTGCATTTGAAATTTCTTTTATTTATATTTTGGTTATATCTCTTAATCGATTTGTTAAATAATTGGGATGTAATTTGAAAGCCTTTGACAATGAAATGGAGGTATACATGTAATGCGAGAAAATCACTTATGCTATCAAAGGCTATCATTTCTCTAATATAAATAAGTTTGCATGAAAATGTCTTTATTAAAAATAGGGATTGATTGCTATTTTTATGGGGTGACCTTATTGTTTATTATTCTATTTAGAGGAAATATAATCCTTGAGATTTGTTGTGAGTGAACTAAAGGGAAATTAATATTTTTTAATTCAATTGTTGCGGGCATATCTATCTATTGTTGGAACTACATGGTCATTATCACATTTTGTATTAAACATAAGTAAATTACCATCGACCAATTTATTTTTCTCCTTAGTTTTGTATTAAGCATTGGTAAGGTTTAGCATTTTTTGGAGGGCATTACACAAAGATCCTAGATATTCTTTAGATTTTATTAATGTTTTGTTGTAAGCACCATAGTTAACCCTCCCCCAAACATTGCTAGAAGCACTTTTATATACCCTATATTTTTACTTCCTTTTTGTATTGTCATCGGGGATATATGGATTTGATAGTTTATATATTTCTCTTGTTCAATGGGTTTGTGATCTACCCAAGCAATATTCCCAAATACTTGAGATGGATTTTGTATATGAATCCTTTGTATTGTACAAATACAAACTATTTACTATGCAATTTTCTCAAGTTTATATAGAAAACCATGCAGTGAATTTAAAAACGAGTTGGTATATAGTCATAACATTTCCTACCATGTCTATTGGAAAAATATTATTTCAAATATTACCAACTGCTTGGAGAATTTTAACTAAAGGACAAAGTTCAAAGAGAAAGAGATTACATACTCTAAAAATATAAAATCAAGAGAGAGAATATAGAGAGGGTATCTTCAATCCAAAAGAAGACCAATAAGAAAGAGGTCGGTAGAAGCCTTTTAGGGGCTTAGAAGATATGAACAGACCATTGTCAAGTCTATACAAGTATTTAGGGATTTTTAAGAGATAGAAGGATAATGAAAGACAATGATAGTCATGTTTTGGGATGACCTAAGAATGACAATGCCATTTTAGGGTTGTAAGCATGAGAAAGGTATACATTGTTTCCTTCAACTAGCCCCTACTACATAATGTGATTAGGGTATGTCAAGTATTGTGCCTTTGTTATGATGTCTATAAGAAGTCCTCAAACCTTGGTCAGTCTTGTGAACAATCCAAGAGTTTGAGTATTCATGAAGAGTCTCTAAATAGTGCTAAGGCTTTTCATAAGAGCTCAAGAAGTCATAGGTATGGATATACTTTTATTTGTGCCAATAATGTATGGAGGTCCTCTAAGTTTCTCTTAAATCATGTTGAACCCTGAGTAAATTAAAACCCTAGGAGGTCTAAATGAATTTGAAGTTTGTGTATATTATCTTGGTATATCCATCTATAGCAATAATGAGTGAATTATCAACAATGACAAGTATGTTTGAGATGAGACATGGATGATAATTATGCCATTTAAGGGTTATGTGTAATTATTAGGGTATGCATTGCTTCACTTCCTTTAGCTAATCCTTATTACATAATGTTGAAAGTAAGGTATGTTAAGTGCTATCATCTCTATCAAGAGATGTACAAGAAGTTCTACCAAATAATATATAATAGTAAGGGTCTTCATTAATGTATATATATAAATGAATATGGTCATGATAAAGATGAGCAAGATAGTAGAGAAAGAAGAGCATAGTAGTATGTTAGTAGTAAGGAAGTATGAAAGCATAAAGAATGAGGCAAAGAAAGATAATATGGTGGATTAATGTATGAGAGTATTGATATCTCTAAAGACTTTCCTAAGTTTTGGATATCTCTATGAAGGTATGGGTTGTTAGAGTGTAAGGATTCTTCACAATGATAAGAATTTTATGCAAATACTACACACCAAATGGGAATGCAAATAGTGAACAATGAAATCTTTACATAGAAAGTTTGAAGGGACAAGAAAACAATCTAGTGAATAGAAGTTATGAGGGAATTTTTCTCAAATCCCATGTAGCAACGAAGACCTTAAAACATGACACAAGTATGATTTAAATGACTATGAAGTCTTGCAAATGATGCATAGATCTATAGATTGTTGTTTTTCCAAGGAGAAATTGGGAGCTTATTTCAAACACTAACACAACTCACCTAAATTCTAAGGCTTGTGTATGCATAAACAGTGTTAAGGATTTTCACAAGAGTACAAACCTAATACCTATTATGTGTAAGAGGATAGTCATGAAGGTTTGAGGAGCACAAAGTCAACATATATAAATCATACCAAATCAAGCACACAAAAATCATGGAGACTATTGAAAGGGTAGATCTTAGGTAAGTTTGAGATAAAAGGAGAATACCATTTGGATTTTTAGGGTTAAAGAGATACAAAAGACATTCTATACAGATCATATTAAGACATGCAATGTTGGGACTGTTAAACCTTGTAAAGGCTGTCAACTCCTTAAAACATTAGAGAGTGTTGGTGTAATTAAATGTGTTGTACCTTATCCTAGGTCATGATTACACTTTAGTTAAGTTTAGTTAGAGACCACATAGGAGGTAGTTGAGGATTTTCCACCTTTGGTGGACTTATCATGTTATTACTTTATCACTTCCACCTTTCGTGGACATATCATGTGATTACCTCTCCACCTTTTATGGGTGATCCACCATTTGTGGTGATTATCACATTATAAATTTTACACTTTAGGTGGAGTGATAGCTTTTCATAGTTGTCCCATGTCATAATATTACGACACTTGTCATAATCTTATGCCCTTCTATGTTCTCACCTTGACTATATAACCAAGGGGTCTCCTATGTGCAATCAATCATCTCAAATCACAATCATCTCATATCATTGAATCATAACGATAAGAATACAATTCATTCTTGTCACATTTCATTCTCTCTCTTTTTGTGCTTTCCATTTGGTCTCAAGATTTTGGCAGCCATAGCCAATTCTAACATGGTATCAGAGCGGGTTGGGTGCCATTGGAGAGTCTATTTCTAAAGAGAGATACCAAATTTGGGGAGGTTCCATTTTTGGCTCTTTATTGCAAGTTCAAAATCGAAGCTTGCTGGTGCAAATATGACCTTACCATTGCGTCCAAAAGGTTCGAGAAAGTCGATTTTTCCTTTTATTTCGTCCAAATCGAACATATGAGGCTAAATCTATGAGGGTTTGAAGTTGAAGAATGGTTGCTAGATCTAGAAGGTAGCTACATTTTTGGAGCATTTTGGGTCAAATTCAACCCTGCCATTGCGTCCAGAAGGGCCAAAAACCCTAAGATCGACTATTCTCATAGAATATTCCAACTTCATTGAAATCAGTGACATCCACCAAATCGTCATTTTTAAGCTCGGAGTACAAAGAATATTCTACCATGTAGGAGCATATTCTATTTTTACAGGCGAAAAACCATAAAATTTAAGCTAGTGAATAGCTGAAGTTAGTGCCACGTCAGCAATTTCTATAAAAAATTGCCCCCCTCACAGATGAGCTTTTCATTTTTGCAGGCAAACTTTGAAGCTTCATATCTTGCTCATTTTGATTCTTTTTTTCAAGCAATTTTTTTTTATTTGGGCTAATTTTTCGCGCTCTTCATAGTGGTACAATAATTTTATTTTTTTTAATGTTTGGTTTTTCCAGAATTTTCAGATTCTCACAGGTGTTGTTGCTTCGTCCTCATTTTGGGAACTTTGGGAGCTCATATCTTGCTCCTATGGTAACATTTTTGGGTGATTTTTTTTTTGAAAGTGCATGATTTTTCATGCAATTTCCAGTGGTGTAATCAGATTTATCTCATTTACTATAAATTTTTCACTTTGAGTTTGAGGCCTATTTTGGCAATTTGCATGTACCAAGATCAAAGTCCACTTTGCTGTTTTTGGCAAGTGGCAACTATAAATGCACTAAATATAAAGTGCCAATTTAGATATTGCTTGGGGGGGTTTCTTGATTGAGTAATTTTTGGGGGGGTACTCTTACAATGGTTGGTTGCATTCTTTTGCTTGGTTTGTGTTCTTGCAATGGGGAAATCACAAATTGAACTCCGAACTCCGCATAATTATGCTACATGGAGAAAATCACTATGGAACTATCTCATGATGAAAGGTCTAATAGGTCATCTAAAGGACACCATTCAAAAACCTACTGATGCTAAAGAATTGGCAAAATGGGAGATTGATCATGAGAAAACACTTGGATGCATATGTTCATTAGTCTCATTTGATTTGCAATTTCATTTTGAATCATGTAAAACATCTAAAGAAGCTTGGGAGACTTTTGAAAATTTGTATGGTAAAATAGATAAGATTAGGGGATATCAAATTGATAATGATTTGATGAATCTTGGTCCTAAAAGTTTTGACCACATCCAAGACTACTTCTCCAAAATCAAGCAACTAAGAACATAGTTAAAAGAATGTAGCATTGATAAAGAATATTTACAATTGATTCTGAATGTGTTATCCAAGCTTGGTCTTGAGTATTCTGTATTTGTTTTTGGCTTTCATACCCATCAAATTTCTATGGGAGCATCATATGTTGATCCTAAGTTTGATGAATTTGCAAATCTCCTAATCCAAGAGGAAGCTAAGTTAATGAACACGGGTCTAATCAAGTCTTCCAAGTCACATGCATTAGTGGTCAGCGAGTCTAAGGGATAGAAAGAATCGAGGAATCTTGATAAGAAGCAAAAAATGAAAAAGAACAAGCCACATAAAGAATCAAAATCCACTCACTCTAAAGGAGAATCATCTAAGAAGGAGAGGCCTTTTTGTGCATATTGCAAGAAGGATGGACATGAAGAACACTATTGCTATAAGAAGGATATTGATGAGTTGAAAAATCTTCTCAAAAGGAATTACATTGATTTGCCTTCTACTAGAATGTCTGAATCTTCTTCTCCTTCTTCTTTAAAACAGTCTAAAAAGGACAAAGTTCAAGCATCTACATCAGGAAATAAAGGACAAGCTCTTTGTGTTTTTTCAGGTCCAAGATCAGGGAGATGGCTTCTAGATTCAGGAGCATCTCATCATATGGCATCTTCATAGTCTATATTTTCTTCATTTCAGCCTTGGACTATGTCTCCTATCTTGATGGGAAACAATAAATAAATGAGTGTAATTGGGAAGGGATCTATTAGTTTTGGGGAAAACACTTTTTAGGATGTTTTGTGTGTTCCTCATTTGACGAACAATCTTCTTTCCATATATCAAATTACACATGGTGGAGATGGGAGAATTGTGGAGTTCACACCTGATTCAATCATCATTCAAGACTTGGAGAGTAGAGATATCATTGCTACTGGGGTGGTTGATCATTCATCTTGATTGTATACCTTTGTAGATTTTGCTTTTGATGGTGACATTGTTCCTTCGGTTGTTGATCACACTTCTAGCATGAACTATGATTCAGAGGAGACATTTGGCTTCTTGAACTTGGGAGTTCTCACATCAAATCTAGTACTTGAGCCATGCATTCTATCTCCTCCACCTATTGTTGCAGTTGATGATGCTTGTGATTCCACAAATTTGGTTCCTTGTGATTCAGTGCAACAGGATAAACATTGTCTTCCAGATATGGCTACTTTGGATGGCTTCTTGACACGTATTTCAGACTTGTTTGTGGAGTCTCATCTTGCAGATTTGGGGGACATCATTGCTAGCATTCATCTTCTCTTTGATGAAGATGCTCCTCTTTAGTTGTTGTGAGGGAAAACTCTGACCCTCTTGTTCATTCTCTACATGATCACTCTTTGCAGATTGATGTGACTATGGATACTTTTGGACAACATTTGAAGGAGGCTTCTTTGTCTTTAGAGGGGATATCTTTCTCTTTGGATCATGTTCTACACTAATCTCTACTAGATTTTGGATTGCCCTCTTCAGCAGTGTGGCCTAGAACACCTGTTTGGAGTGTGTCAACCTTCAAAATCGACATGGAGACACTTGAGCATGCTTCAGAGACATCATCATCCATCATCCATATTCTTGGAATCCTGCATACATCCATGGTTTTATTTCTTCCTAAGGGGAGGAACGTTGTTCAGCGAGACTGGATCATCTTCAACATCCAATGTCGAGCTTCTACCATCATTGTAAGAAACTCAACATTGAGGGGGGACTGCCTTGTCTCTCTTCTACTTCTTTCTTATGGGGGGGTCTTTTTCCTCACATGGGGTTTTTACCTTCACATGCATCATTGAGAGCATTTAGTTTTTGTATTTCATCTCTCTTTTGGGGAGGAGTTTTGTCCCATTGGGTTTTCTCCTTTTCTCCATTTGTGAGAGATTTATTTGCATTTGTACATGGGTACCTAACATGGCCTAGTTGCCAAGACCCGTCTTACATTGTTTGCTTTTGTGTACATTCTCCCTAAGTTGCACTTAAGGGGGGGTGTTGGTGTAATTAAATGTGTTGTACCTTGTCCTAGGTCATGATTACACCTTAGTTAAGTTTACTTAGGGACCACATAGGAGGTAGTTGGAGATTTTCCACCTTTGGTGGACTTATCATGTTATTACTTTATCACTTCCACCTTTCATGGATATATCATGTGATTACCTCTCCACATTTTTTGGGTGATCCACCATTTGTGGTGATTATCACATTATAACTTTTCCACTTTAGGTGGAGTGATAACTTTTCATAGTTGTCTCATGTCATAATCTTATGCCCTTCTATGTTCTCACCTTGGCTATATAACCAAGGGGTCTCCTATGTACAATCAATCATCTCAAAATCACAATCATCTCATATCATTGAATCATATTGATAAGAATACAGTTCATTCTTGTCACATTCCATTCTCTCTTTTTTTGTGCTTTCCATTTGGTCTCAAGATCTTGGCAGCCATAGCCAATTCTAACAGAGAGGACCCGTAGGAACATCAAGAGGATAAAAGTGTGCCAATAAATAGAGGTGACATGGATAGTTAGATATGCATAATATAGGGATAATGGTTTCTTCAAGGAGTAAAAGCCAAGAAATAGACTATTAAACAATATTCAACACTCTAAATAGATGGGTTAAAGGCTATGTATGGAAAGGAGACCTAACTAGGGATTTTTAGGTATGATGAGTATCAAGCATACCATGAATGATGCAACATGGAATAAACATAAATGAAGGAGAAAAGGTGGTTTCCAAGTCCTTTAAGGAGACTTTACATGATACAAGTTCCTTTCCATAATGAAGGACATGTTATTCCTATGCCAATGAGGTAGTTTAAACAGTTTTACACATGCCCTATGTTCAAGAAAGGATCAATTAGAGATAAGCTATCACTTCAAAGAAATCTAAAACAATATTTTGACCATCATGCAAGGGAGATTAAGGACAACTGTCAAGCCTTGTTGGAGTCAATTTTTAACTTTTGAAAGATACCTTATGAAAATTTTTCCAAAGAAAAGTCTACAATCCTTGTTCCTATGCCCAACATGATGGAGTTTGAGGAGAATTTGAAGGATTTGGATTAGGAAAAAATTCTAACACCCGAACAAGTAGTTGCAATTTAATTCTCATAGAAAAATTTGTCCTGTATTCTCTCTATGAGATTTTATACTCTCAAGATATATAAGAAACAAGTTATGCAATAGATACATGGGATTTTCAAGAGGACACATCTATTAATAGACTTTGTAGCAACTGTTATACATCCTTTTTTGATAAATAAACACTAAATTTTAGCCTTCATCTTATCTTTGTACTGTGTATTGTTGAATGTAATGAAAAATAATCTTGTGAAATATAATTTTCCTAACAATTTCTCTTCATTTCATAACCTATGCATGAATTAAGATGTTGTGTATGAAACATATCCATAATTTTAAAGTATCATTATGCATTTAAACTGATACAAAATATCTTTAAACTCATTTTGGTGCATCACCACACTTATTTAAATTTTGAATTTAAAATTCTTACTCTTTTTCTCATGTGAAGGAAAAACAATTTATAATTAGTTTTCAATCCTAGGTAAGGTTAGCAGGAAGGGAACCGACCCTTCATCTAGATGTTGATCTCAAGTTTCAAGTCCCACAACTGGAGAGATCATCCAATGTGTCACTGAATGATATTATTGCTTAATAAGGGTGCATATTCAAATTGATAACAATAAGTGTTGGAACTTGTCATGTCCCCTTTCCTTATAACTCATGTAATGGACCAAAATTCCCATTTCTTGACTATTACATTTTCCCTTATCCCATTTTTCATGTAATTTCTTCTTTTTCATCTCTCAGGCATCAGAGTAAGCCCCCAAAGGGTCTTGATTCAACACGAAGACACAAGAAAGCTCCTAAGTCTATATGAGAAACCAAAGTGGCAAAGTTACCCTCTTTGACATGCCTCTCATCTCAAGTCCGCTTCTCTCCCTATCTTCGTTGGGGTGTCAAAATTCCCCCTAATACCACACCTCCTAGCCACTCCACTCTTTCACTCTTATTGTTGTAAAAAATTTGAAGTTTCACATCCAATCATGCATTGTCACCAAACCCCAATCCGCCTCACACCTCAACTTGGATGTCAGATTCTCTCCCTCCATTATAACTCACCTTCAATTTTTGGTTCCTCTCATTTTTATTATCCCTCTCCACCTACCACCCTACACATTAGGAACACCATTAATGTACAAAAGTGATGACATGAATCCCCATGGGATTCCACCTAATACTGACATTCATCCTAGTACACTTGAAGTTGAATAATGTGGATGTCTAAT
Organism: Sequoiadendron giganteum; assembly: GCA_007115665.2. Taxonomy (NCBI): domain Eukaryota; kingdom Viridiplantae; phylum Streptophyta; class Pinopsida; order Cupressales; family Cupressaceae; genus Sequoiadendron; species Sequoiadendron giganteum. The sequence goes on along the minus strand of CM021108.1, from coordinate 466,373,976 downwards.
AGGGCACACTATAAGGAAGCCAAACCACTATTAATGCAATAGTTAAGGTTTCAAATCAAAAGGGGCTCATCACCATACTTGCTAGGAATAGTTATAGGTTGTAGGGGATCCTTATCTACACCTTCCAAGTTTATTTCCATATGGGAGGATGCCATTACCAACTTGATGTGAAGGAAAATAGTGATCAATGGGTATGAGAAGCCATTCCTACATAATAGACCCAAGATGGAGACCATTGTGCGATTTATGATGTTCTTTCTAGACGTTTTAATATCACATAAATGAATTAAATGAGGGCATCTTTGAACAAACCAACAAAAACCTAACCAAAAATCATCATGAGCGCTTTTGCTTTAACATCCAAATATGAGGACAAAAACCAACATATCAATTGAGGTTGAAGGATGAAAACCCCATAAATCTAGTATCGAAGGAAAAAACCCCTTTGGTTGAAGGAGTGGTCTCACGTAGAGGTCATGTTTGAGCTTTAATCATGGTTGAAATCAATGATATGGAGTATGCATAAAACTTACATTTGTCATAGATGTAAGATTTTGTGTTTTAATTTTCCATAGCTACTATAGCTAAATTTTAGATTATTTTATAATCCCATTTACTATAATAGTTGATCTATAATTTGGGTTTAAAATAAATAAATTATATTATTTATTGGGTTTTGTGGAAAGGCAGTCGTGGGTTTGTCATTATTATAGCTAGCCTGTGCCAGTATATCATTGTTGTAGCAACAAATTTTTGTAAATCATATTTGTCTTGCTTAATATAAACACATTTTTTTGTTTATCTATCATTATGGACTATTATTTTGTGAATGTAATAGGGAATTTTATTTTTATTCTATTTAGGCATAATATATTAGGGTTTATTATTTTAGGGTTAAGTAGTAAAATTTAAAGCTTAACAATGAGTCATGAGGTTTAGTAGAAAAACATTAATATAATTAAATATTTTTAATCTATTAAAAATTATTTACCTTAAATCTAGCACAAGACATTATAATGATATTAGAGCTAGCCTTTCTACCAACCTATTTTCTTTACAAATTTTGTTGTTTGCATGCTAAATTTTATGCATTCAAGTGATCGAGAAATTAGGTATTATTTGAAACATAGAAAAATAGGGTAAGGGGGTTGGATTGAATATGATAAGAGACCTATTTTCCTTTATTTCATTAGGAAATGAGATCCACACAGTGAATTGATTATCAATCCTTAGGTGAATCAAATCAAAGTGGGAATCTTTAGATTTTCTTATGACTTAAGGACGGGGGTCAAGGTCAAACAACATTTTGGGAAGAAAAACTAAAAAATAGAAAATCAACACCAAAATAAAATTTAACACTTGAAACAACAATATTAAGCTTAATACTGACAAAACCATAAATTAAATTATAGATCAAAGAAGGGAAAAAACATGTTTAACAGTCACCAAAAGTATTTTTCTGAAGTAGATCTGAGACTCATTTGCCCAGGGGTGAATGGGTCCACTGTGAGGGATTCTCTGTAGATTTTAGGAGCCTCTAATATAGATCCAAATCTTCCAATTTGCTTAGGTTTCACAGTCCAAATGTCAAAAATGGCTTCGGGATCTTAGTTTCTGTGAGATGACAACAATTTTGACAACTTTTTAAATCTTGCTCTTCGAAAGGTCTCGAAAGGTCTTCAAGTCTTCTTCAACCTAAATCTGCAAGCACACATACAAGAGAAAAACTGTTTGTTTTGGGTGAATAGGGGTTTACCTTGGTCAAACCCCATTTTGGTAATCAAACCTTGAATTGAAATAATGCGTGAAAGATGGAATGAAGAATGAACAAAGCTATGTTACCACTCAACAAACCCTTGAATGTAACCTTGATAAATGGAGATCTTAGGAAGTCTGCCACTTGCATGAGATGGTTGAATTGGATGTGGATCTTGACACTTGAATAATCTTGCTTGAAATAATACTTTGAATGCTTGAATTGATCATGAAACCCAAATCACAATGTTAGCTCCAAAAACATGCATGATGCAAGAAGACTTTAACATGATGGATGGATCTTGAATGCTGCAATAAAACTCTGATATTTTTGCTCTTGAATGCCTTTGATCATAGAATTTTCTATACTTTTGCTCACTTCAAAATGCTAGGTGAAACTTAGTGAAATAACCTTGTATTTATAGGTATGCATCCTTAATTTCCTAAAATTCAAATATCACAAGCCGACATTGAATCATGGATTTGAAAACATTAAAATACCACCAAAAAAATAATTTGAATTTAGGTCCTAAGGTTTAGGGAGGACCCATTCGCCCATGGGAAAATGGGTCCTAAGTCCATAAACCTAGGATGTACATTGCTCATTGTGAAGTGTTATGTTTAGGCATTAGTAAATGTTGGGTTTCCCCTTCAAAAAATGTAATTAAATAGGCTTGTAAAATGAATTAAAGGACCAATTAAGGCATAATTAATTAAGAGGACCCAAATAAGTGTGTAAATATAAAGAGTTACATTCAACAACACTAAATTAAGGAAATATTAGGTCCAATTTAAATAGGAGGGCCCAAACAAATGAGAAAATGTAAAGGCTTACATTTTTCTACACTACATTATCTAAGAGAAATGAGAAAGCAAAAAACACCTTTTAGGGATTCTAGAGGGTGAATATCTTCTGATAGGAACTATTCCCAAAATAAAGTGGTATGGCTAAGAGGCAAAAAAATGAGAATCTTGAGGTGAGGGTAGAAAATAAATTTGACAAGTGATTTTGGATATGTTTGCACAAATGCTTCACAAAATGGGCAATAACATGAACATACATAGGAAGCATACTAGTTAAGGAAACACTTCATGAGATAACAATCATAATGTTGCTACCAATGACACTTAGAAGATTGTCCTAGTTTCATCAACTAGACCTTTTCAACCTACATTCCTCCCAAGGGAAGAAGAGGTGCATCAAAGGATTCTTGATATTGAAGCTCAAATCTTATTTATAGATGGCATTATAGTGTGTTATTTTGAGTACCAAGCCATCCTAGATGATATCTAGGATAAAATGTATCTTAACAACTATACAAAATTGAAAAAGTCAAATAGGAATGGCTCTAGGATTGAACTAAAGTCGCTAATCACCCTAAGAGATGTGCAACATGTTATAGGAAAGTTAAGTCTTCCCACATTCAATGGATACAACAAATGTATTTCCCATGTATAGGTTTATAATTTAGATACATAACTACCTTTCAAAACCATAAATAAGGATGAGACCATAAAGTTTTCCACATTGCACTTGGAGGGTATTGTACATGAATGGTTGTACCATGGATTGATCATTCAAGGCCACAACTCCATCAACTCATATAATGAGTTCCACTTTAGGGAACTAGCTCAATTCAAGTAATTTGGTTCAATAAGAACTATGTGACATAGTTCTAAAAGAGATCACATTTAGACATATAGGGTTTGCACCAATTAGATACCTAGTGGGGAAAGCTTAGAAACAACTCTTAGTTTTTTGTATTTCAAACCTCCATTTGTGCCGATTCAAATAACAAAGTTTCCTTCCAATTAAACACATTAAATGGAAAAGGAAGCTTGAAAAAATATTATTGACCCATAGTTTGTTCTGTATTTTCTATTTTTGAGCTCCAAACATAAGATTCTCACTATTTGTGTCCCACATCTACTTCTACCTTCTTTAGAGAAAAATTGTGCAAAAAAGGATAAAACCTAAAACAAAGAATAAACATAATTAAACAATGAGTTTCCAAGAGCAATTAAGGCCAAAGCCTATTATCACTATTCATCCAACCTTCCTTTTCATTCAATCTTTCATTCAATATGGTTCATTTGCAATTGTACAACTTTCTTTGATATACATATTTTATGTATTCAATCTTCATTCAAGATGATTCATTTGCAAAAGAAAACAAATATTCAATTATATGTTAAACAAAATTTCCGAACTTTAAACTTTCTTCTAATGAATGCACTACCAATTGATCTATGTACCACAAAAATGTATGCAACTAATAGACCACAATTTTCCCTCACCGACCTTGCACACCTCTTGGGCGTACCCATTGCACACCAAGGTGCGATTGCTAGTTTTATTCTGTGTTTTTAATGTCCGAGGAAAATTCAGTTTGTAGCCCTTAACTTTGTTTCTCCTTGTACTGTAATAAAAGTGGAGGAGATGGGGAAGGAACTAAGCAAATGCAGGTCCAAAATCAAGGCTCTTAAAGATTGCCATGCCAGGTTCTCAGGGTCTGAGAGGCAAATGTTCTGCAAACACATAAATCATGCGCTGGGAGTATGCCTCATATCTACAGCATGTCCTTCCCAGGCGGATGCAGTTCAAAACTACTGCTCCAGTGCAGGCACTACCCTCAAACAAAAGCAATGCAAGGAAGCCCAGATCAGACTCGAGCTCTGTATAGGTGCCCATCAAACTGAATAACCCATCTTTACGAAATCGGGCAAAGGAAAGACAATTCAATTTGAATGCGTAAGTGCGTTAACTCTACACATGTTTCTTGGGTTATGATTGGAATTATGAAAATTTACCTTGCCTACTGCTATTAGGGTTTAAAATTAGGAATTTTCTCAAAGAATTGGTCAGGAAATTTTTTAGAATTGATCTGGTTCATACACTGTAAATGTTTTTACACTATTTTCACTTCGTTTTTGGAATTCTGAATGTTTAGATTGCAAATTGTTTTTAAGGTTTGAATTTAGGGTTTTTATAATAAATCTTATCAAGAATAAGTCAGAGGGGAAGTTTAGAATTGCGAATTGTAAGTGGTTACACAATTTTATTTAATTAGTAAAACTAGAATATGTATCCTTGTAGAGAATTTATATATTTATCAATTATTTACTTATTTGACAAATTCCCCTTCTGTGTTAACACTGTGGAGATGCTGGACTTAGTGAGTTTGATGCGGCATTTTATTGAATTTCAACACTTCATTATGTTTCGATGGTATTGTACCAGTCTTGTCCATTGGGGTATGTGAAACCTCGCGAGTTGGGTGCTCTATAACTTGCATCTAGCTTCATCTGTTGGGGTATGCTGCATCCAATGAGTTCACCTTATCCTCTACATTAATGTTTTATCTAATTTCAATACACTACCATCTTTCCTGTGGATCTGAAAGCCTGTTGCGTAACCATTTTAGCTCATTCCTTTGAACTATTCGATTGCTCTGAAAATTACAAAGTTAATATTAATTCATACAAAAATGGAATTTGATTGAAACTCACTGTAATGTCCCTTTTTGTAAATTCCTGGTAATAGGGGGAAAACTCTTATTGATCATTCTGCGATGGATTTAATGGTTCTTAGTTTGCATAAAGATTCTATTGGTGATATTGAAAATCTCTCTTGTTCCAAAAAAAAAAGTTTAGGGCAGTTGGATCCTTGTAATAGGATTAAGCAAAAATCTTTGGAACATCTTGGTTTCAAACCACCCTGAATATGGGTTGGTGACTACATGGTTATGTAGTATCCTAGTTTTTTGTACTTTGTTATTTCTCTTTGGTTCCATGCTGTTCTGCTGAGCTTAAAGCCTATCTTTATTATCTTTTGTACAAGGGTTTGGAGTCTGGACCCTTTCAAAATCCCTGCTTATCTTATAAAAAACAATAATAATCACTAAAAACTGATATTAGTAATAACAAGTATCAACCTTATGGTAATATTCAAATTAATACATAAAATATAATATTGAGAGCAATGCATCATAGTTAAAACATCATAATAATTAGATCTATAGTTCATAGCATCATTAACATTTGAATTCAAAATATCTAAATATCATTAATAATTATTCCAAGGCATATTCCTATATCCAATCATATTAGGAATTCACTTGAGATGTTTGCAAACTACAATCTCATCCATACATCTCAGGGTGGCATACTTGAGAAGATCCTCAAGCCTAGGAGCACTCATCCGCCTCCCAGCCCATGAACATGGCAGGATCTTAGAACCACACCATCCCTTAGTCACCTTGGAGGTGCTCCATCCTCCTTGATCAAGCCTAGGAGCACTCATTCACCTTCTAGCCTACGAGCATGGCAGGAGCTCCATTCCATCCATCTTAGGGTGGCGTGCTTGATAAGATGCATGAAGATTGCCTTCCTCAACAAGCCCAACAACATTCAAACACCTCCCGGCCCACGAGCATTGTATTTTGGGGTGGCATGCTTGATGAAGGAAGGTTAGTACTTCACCTCTCGTGAACTCGGAAGGTTGATCAGCCTTCCTATTTGCAAAACACTTCTATAAATTCAAAATAGATTGCTAAAAGAATTTGCTATATTAATTGATAATAAAATATCATTATGAAAATATATATATAAACTTACTTCCCAACTTCCCAATATTATTTTTGCTGAAAGCAATACTTATTTTGAACAGATATCTTATGTTTCAATTTCTTATTTTCTTTTTTTCCAATCACATTCACTTCGTGTCCTTCCCCAAATAAAATATCCTCTCTTTTATATATTCCACTTGAGGGGGAAAGTCGCACCTTTTCATCAACCATAGCCTTGCCAAAAGTCATATCCCTTCCCAAAAGTCATATCCCTTCCAAGATGGAATGCTGCCTTTCTTGATTAATTATTATTTTTTTGTTATTTATTTACTGTCTTCTTTCCAAGATGGAGCGCTGCCTTTTTAACTCTTCATTTTATTTTTATTTCCTACATTTTGAGACTAAATAGCATTCCTTTACCTTGATCGACCATTAATAAGAGGCTGATGATTTATTATAGCTGCGATCACCTATTTTCATAAGGGTGCGATTCTTTTTTATGGCAGAGGCATGACACTCACATTTGAATTTGCCTCATCCTGCACATTGATTTGGTTTCCCCAATTTCTATACTGTATCATGTCGCTTAGAGATTTTAAATCTCGATACTTTAGCACTTTAGCTCTTTCCATTTGATCATTTGACTATTTAATTCATTCTACTTTAGTAATTACAAACTTACCCAATTTGAATGCTCTACCATGTCTCGAATCCTAATGCTTCACCACTTTACTTCATTCTTGATGGTATGCTGGTGTACTTTTCTAGTTAGGTGTAGAAGCACCCGTTGGTTGGAGAGATTGGCATTGGGATTGGAATGAACCTATCAAAAACAACTGTCCTGGGTTTTGCACAAGATTTTAGGTATTTTTTTTCCTTGGTCTTTGACAGGCTTAAAAGCCAATAGGGTCTGGTGTTTAATATCTTTAGTTCAGTTCATTTGACTATTCAACTGCACTAAAAGTTACAAAGTTACTAGTAATTCATACAAGAGCGGATTTTAAATTTTTTAGATTATATTTCAATTTGCTTCATCCTGCTAGTCACTTCAATCTCCATAGTCTGCCATTCACTTTTCAGGGCTGGTTAGAAACTTGGAGTTCCATGAAAAGTAATTTTAGCCTCAGCTAGTTATTATATGTTCTGTTTAATTCCATATGGAACATCATATTTGGCTCACTTAGGGATCTTGAACAATTTCACCTCAAGCCACTCCGGGTTTGTTGTTTGCAGCACCATCAATATATAGCTTGAGGATTCCGTGTCATTTTAAGGTCTTTAACCTTATCAAGTATCAGTTATCACTAGTAGCCCCTTCCTTGGGGGATTTAATCACTAATTGCTGTTATGCGTCTGCTCTTTATTTTGATTGGATATTTTCACACCACACCTCCATTAATAATCTTAAATAAAACAGAAAGATATGGCAGTGACCGGATTCTTTTTTTTGAGATGGTGTTTTGTGTTAATTTTGTTCATTAACTTTGAAATATGATTTAAATTCCATCAGGTTCAATACTCATTTAAAATGGATGAATTTGTGGCCGTTTCTTGATTGGAACTTATGCTTTTCCAGACATGGTGGATCCATTGTTGTCAGGTCTAGAGGGTCAGTTACAACATTTCCATATCCACATTCAGGAGATCGAACTAGATGCATATTACCTTCTTCCTCTCTATGACTAGAGGATCTATGTGAAAAGCTCTTTGTGCTCTTAATTTTGGCCAAACTTCTGTTGATACCATTGGCTCGTGTGTTGCCTCTTCACGATGGTTGATGATGAGGGTGTTGGTCCTCTATTGTGTAATTAAAATTAAGGTTATCTTCCCCCCTTCATTGACCCTGTCTTCTATAGTGATGTGATTTGCTTGTGCATCTATGTGGCATTATCGTTTTGCCATGTTTGGGATTAGGTTCACCCCTCCCTTTTATGACTGCTTTTAGTTTTAGTTGAGTTTTGTTCTTGTAGCCTGTCTATGGAGCTTATTTTAACTCCATGTTATTGCCACAGCTTTTACTTTTGAGTCGCATTGGCCTATTTTTTTAAATTTTACTTTGATCTTGCAGTCGGTCGTAGTCGGTCATCGTTGGTCATAGTCGGCCGCAGTTAATTATATTTAAATAAGACTATAGTTAGTTTATAGTATTTCATATACTTCTGTACATGTTGTTTCGGGAAGACTAATTCCCCGACTGGTGATTAGTTGTTGTCATGAAACGTTGTGACGGTTGATTTTTCAACCACCGCTAGCGCCTATTTGTACTTGAGTCAGTATAGTCGGAAGACATTATGTTGGTACTTATGATATTATGTTACATGCTGTTACATTCTGATGTTGTACGGCTAATTGTACTTGGTTACCGTGAATTCAATAAATAAAGTACTATTTTACTGTGCAATATGCATTCATGATTGTTCCTACTTGTCTATGTTCTGTTAATTCCGTTTACTCTCGTAGTATGCTGGAATTCATTCCCGTGATTTAACAAACCTCTGGTTTTGATAATATTTTTTTATTTATTAACTGAAAACAAATTAAAAAATTGGGAGTCTCTTCTTGGGCGTGTCATTTTGGTACTAGTTTTGTCAATATTGAATAATCACTCTAGTCTTGGAATACTACTGTTGGGTTAATTCTTAATTTGAATAGGATGAAGTTGTGATCACGTGTTAGAATATTTGTTTCTTATGTAAACTTTTTTCTTTTTCCTTTTTGATTGATAAGTTTACCATGGGGTAACTCCCTTTGCATTGAAATCGCAGGAAAAGAATAACTACTCATCAACAGAGCAAGAACAACAGTTATGTTGTAGTCCTGAGATGCATCAAGAAGCGGAGCCTCTCGGAAACCGCAGAGACTCGAACAATTAGAACCGCTGAAAACCAATCAACAAAATGACTAGAAAAAATGGGCGAAGATCTCCAAGTTATTCCGATTTAGACCTTCTCTGAAAAGTTTAACAGCTTCAGAAGTAACTTTGTCTGTTTCTTATGTAAACTTTACCAGAAGAGGAGGATATTTTAATATATCCGCTTCAAGAAATTCAAAAATTAAAATATGATTCAAAAATTAAACTGTTATGTATTTACAATTTTGGAGTAAGCCTTGTTTAGGCCTAAGGTATTTGTGCCACCTGAGATATACACAGATGAGACAGCATTCTGTTTCTCTGTCAGTGGTATGTGGTATTATGAATTGAATATATCTATCCTTTTGTAAGCATGGACTCTAATTGAATAAGAGGACAATCTCGATTTCCAATCTCATTTTTTGGTTTTGATCTTATACGATTCTTAGTGCCGCAACTATTTGGCCACAATTATTCTGTCGTGGAATCAAACTTCTATTGTATTTTGCATCAATAACTGTTGATGGAAAAGAGTTTTAATATATGCATAGGTAAGAGATATCACCACTTGTTTGGTTAGTGAAGCTTGACAGATATTTTTTGCAGACTAATGATTATTCTTTCCGAAATTCTCAACTAATATTTTCCTTTAGTTCTTGTATCCTGACATGCGTATGAATCCTACTATCTTCATTAAACTTAAAATTTTACATATGTTTGGCAAGTGGCATAGTAATGTACTGCCGTACATTTATGACAAAGAGTGTGAATATGTAGCAATACTTACTAAGATGCTACTTCAAATTTTGTTATTTACATCATTCAAATTGTTCTTTAGCTTATACGCACTCTCTGATTATTATATTATGTTGACTTGGGGTTTTCTTTTAATAGTTATAATTTTTAGCTTTTAAAACCATGCAGATGCATATTTCATGAGTTTTTTTGCAATAGTCTTGAGTATATACCGGGTTCGATACTGATATGGTAGATTCCTTGCTAGTTTTTCTCACCAGATTCCTTTTGTTCTAGTCTAAATAAACTAATGCCGAATCTACATCATGTCAAGGGTTTGGCTTCTCGTATTGTCATAGAAAATAAGTTCTTGTAAATCTGCTTCATTTTGGAAACCTCCTCCTTTATCCATATCGAAGCTGAACTGATCTGATCTGATCTGATCTGATCTAGATGTATAACATGGCCTGTAAATGGGGTATAACTGCCCTTTTGTTGTAAATCTGTGGACAATTTGAATATGATTCTTATTTTGCTCATATTTAAACTTTGACTGACTATGTGTTGTATTTCAGGTATTGATTGGGAAGGTTTTACTTTTATTACTCCTGAATTTGGCCTCAGAGTTGAAACCCAGGGGTGCAAAACTTGAAATGTACAAAAGGTAGATGAGTTGTTTTTTTCCCTGCAAGAATTGACAAGTGGGTCGTATATGCCAAATTGTTGTTTGTCTTGGCTGTGATTTCAATACAAACTGTACTTTGTCAGGTTGTTAGACCTTTATAGGTAGAATGGGAAGAGCTTGCACAAGGGAGAATAACTCATTAAATGCAGACTTACCACAAGATCATATTTTTGTTATCATAGCTATGGGCTGCATGATATTTAACTTTCTACCAAAACAAAAGAGGAAGTTAGATGGGGTAGCACCGTAGCTGAGCTATAGATCAATATTTGGAGAACTTGGCTACCTACTGGAATGATGGTAATTACTTAAAACAGAGGGTAGATATTATGAAAACGTTCTGCCACTTGCATGGAGAACAGGTTACCTACTGGATTGATAATAGCCACTATAAACTTAGTCAGATAATTTGAAAAATTCTCACTTACGTGCATTCTACCTGTTAAAACAAAGAAGATTATGTAACATATTTCATGGTTCACCAAACTAGAGAACCAAAATCCCTAAGCTACGATACAGTTGCTGCTACACAATCTCTGCGATATTCATTTGAAATCCTTGATAGTTTAATGTCGATTCTCCATTGTAATTCATATGGAAAGGAATCACAATATTCTTGACGGAAGTCTAAACCAAGATAATTATTTTGTGGTTCATTAGTACAAACATTATTCCATCAACTTCTCATGGGGCCAATGCCATGTTCAAAGGGAGAATGCTAGATGTAGCAGGCGAGATGTTGATGAAGCCAATTGTATCTTCAAACTGATGGGAGAAAGGCATGATCAAATTTTAAGGGAAGGCATCAAATTTATTTCTGGCTTGATAAAATGCTAGCACTCTCACAATTTTATTTGGCACACGGGAAGTCCACTATACAGTTAAGAACACAAGTTGGTATGCAAGGCACATTCAAGGGACTTCACTCACTTCATCCTGGTGGTCTGCATAGGTGGAAACTTGGACAAGAGAAAATGCATGTCACACAGAAAAGTTAATAGAATACTGAAGTCAAGTCAGTAAGCTAGGGAATCCTTAATCCATAGAATTAATGAACTTAAAAAGTTATACTGACATTATAGGCAAAAAAGTCTATCTTAGATAATGTGGTGGCTGATGCCTTATTTAGGCAACACGAGGAAAAAGTTTCTCTTTTTGCTTTTAACCTTTGGGCCTATAAGGTTAATGAGTACTTCCACAAGGCTGAAGTACTAGGTTTGGTTAATAGAAAACACGAGAAATGGCATTTAAAGAGGATACCATAAAGGGTTTAAAATTGTCGTTTAGGTGTCAAAATGCTCATCCTTTAGGAGCAAAATTTTTTGACCTTGCATTTGAAGGATAAGGGAAGATAAACTTGGAGGGTCTAAAATCCCAATATAATATACCTTTAGTGTCAAAATGAGCAACCTAGGCAAGATGGAAATAAAATTTGTAGGGTAAATAGATGTATTCAATCATTTGGTGGCTTGGTTTTATTTTCATATGTAAGACCTTGTCACATGCACATACACATTGTGCACACATGTGTGCTGCACAAGTTTGAAATCTTGCTTTCAATGTGTGTGCACATGCAATGGAGATAACAATGTAAGTATTCACACACAAGTTTGTAATTGTGCTTTCAATGTGTGTGAGTACAAATGCACGTGTGTGTATGTGTGCGAATGTGTGCCTATGTGTGACATGCATGTGAAACCAACCTTAAAAGTTCATTGATGTTCATGGATTGCGTAAAGGTCATCCACATGGCAAACTAGTTTATTTGACAATTGTCAATGGCCACATGTGTAGCACCTCAATGCTTCCAACTCTTGAGGGATTGTGTCAACACACCTTGATTTGCTTGTGCCCAAACATAGAAGTCTCAACCACACGACTAAGGTTTTGAGGGTTAACAATAAGGTGCACAACCTTATTTGGGACTTGATGCAAGCGACTCACAATTTGTGATGCAATTCAATGCCTTTCAACACTTCTCAAGAACGTGCACGATATACCAATGTCTGTGAAATAGATCAAATGGTGCCATGGGTGGGCATGCAACATAACAAGCATTAGGGATAAATATAGATGGGGTTGTGTTTGGTGACCCAATTTGGCTAAAGCCCTCATAGAGTTTTCAAGTTCCTTAATGCGTGCAAGGGAAGCATCATAACACTCATAGGGATGCATCCATTTATCTTTTCTTAAGTTTGTTTCTTTATCAAACATGACATATTGCATATAGAGATACATTACATATTTGTACCTCATAATTTTATGTTTAAATCAATCAATCATGTAAATTGACTTAGTGCTTGTGCAATAATCAAGTAAATCATTTCAGTCCATTTAAATGTGAAATCCAACATTTGTGCACATAATATACTTTTATCATTCTTAGATAAAGAAATGATTCTTTCATACGTAGGCTATATCATAATTGTGATCAAGAAGGATGTAAGAAAAAATAAAGACTAAAAAAAGTTTTCAAATCCTATTCTACACTTAATTGCACCATAGTTTAAGCAAAAGAATTGAACAAAAGATGAAAGGAAACAAATATTCTCTCACCCACAAGATGTGTGTAATTGTGCTCCAATAGATGTGTGTTTGAGAGATGGATGTATGTGGATGCTCAAATTGACAATGTAACTTTGCATTCAATGATTGTGTGTAAAAAGTTTACAAGAGGTTCTATTTATAGATTTTTGAGATGGATGATCAATGGCTAAGATTGGATTTAAAGATTAAGGGTTGGGATTGGATGAGAGCTTTGAATCTATGTTATACCACCAAGCAACACCTTGTGATTGGCGCACAATGTGAGTTTCATGATTCAAAGGGTTTTGATGGATGAGTTTTTCTTGAAAAATGATGGATTCACAAGATAGAAAAAGATCTTTTTGGAAGACTAAAAAGTCATTTTTTTAATTTATGTGAGGGGTCGATATTTTCTTTGAGAAATAGATGGATGAGATTGAATGAGAAGATTCTTGGAGAAGTGGGAAGCATGGGACAAATGTACATCCAATGTCTTTTTGAGGACATATGTGTATTCTAAGAAATTGAACAAGATTTGCTTTGATTTGTACAAATGATTAGTTAGATTAAATAATTGATTTTAATGTACTAATAATGTGAGGAAAAAGATGAAATTAATTAAATAAAATTCATTTATTTAATTTCTGGGAATGTGCATGACAAACTTAAGTAAACAAAATTTAGGTTTTTTATTTTATTTAAGGTGGACTTTAGAAATGAAATTGATAAATTAAATAAATAGTCAATTTATTCAATTAATACTGGAAGAATGATTAGATGAATTTATTAATCAAAATTATTAAATTAATATTAAAAACAAATTAAGACAATTAATTAAATAAATAAATTTAATTAATTTAGGAGTGATGATGTGTATGGAATGGTGATAGCAAAAATTTTGAGAGATGATTTTAGGTGTACATTTTGTTCCTCTTTGAGATGACATTGCAAGTTTGTAGAAGTAATGTTGTTTCAAAGAAAAATAAACTTATAGTGTTTTTTGGGATGAGAAAGGGGAGTGATATGCTTCAATTGATAGGACAAAATAGTGAAATAAGATAAAGGGATAATGCCCCCTTGAAAGGTAAGTCACATAAAAACATGGGTGAGCTCTCAATAAAAAAATTAGGGTGAAAAATATGATAGAGGATGAAAAATGAGTAGTAGTTGAAGAAAAACAGAGGAAAAAATAAATAATGGAGAGATGAGATGAAAAAGAGTGAAAGGGGGTGAAAAGTTTGACTAGGGGAAAAATAGGGCTTGAAGGAGAATAAATAGGGGTAGGGGGTATTTTCACCCTCCCCTAGAGTAATAGAGCAAAGCAAAAAGAGTTGAGGAAAATGGAGCATGTGCTAGTATATCATCAATGAGTGGAGCACAAAAATAGTGATGACTAATAGAGGTAGGCACATTGGTATGTCTTGAGCCTTAATAGGGATGTATTTATGGTGTGTAACGAGAAATACAAAAGTAGGTCAATGAATGCACCAATTTGTGAAAATCATGATTTGGCATACACACAAGAGAACACAATGCGCGCACTAGGTAGTGCATCACATATAGAGTAGTTTGATGCATTTGCTTGGAATGATGAATGTGCATGGGAGGAACGTATGCACTAACCTTGAGACATATATGAGATTAATGTGTATATAGGGAACAAGGAATGTGCTTTTGTCATATGGTGTATGCGCTCATCAAGTGACATTTATGTGGTTCAATGGATGCACCCATAGCAAAATGTAGACATCTCGCTACTTTGGCATTTTGCCTATGGAGTGTTTTATGCATAGAAGAATAGGTTTTAATAGATTTTTGAAGAAATTAACATGATTTTTGGTTGGATGTAGGAGTGGATGTTGACAATGATAGCTAGGGAGAGATAATTATAGGTGTTGTGACCTACAACCCAGTTTGATGAGAGAGACTAGGGGGTTAGAGTGATTTGAGCTATGGAATGTGGTGCAAATTCCCTAAATTAGGGCACATAGATTGATGCTAATGGAGTTGGTTAAGCGATGGTGGATTGGGACAAATACGACTCACCTATTGACTAGGGAGATTGCCATCACATTAGAGGATGACATGTGGATTTTATTGGCTTGATTCATGGACACACAATATAGTATTGAGCCCATGATGTAAAGGGGTCACTAGAGCAATTGCTCAATAGCGACCTCCCACACACTATGTTGTTGCTTGACATGGAAAAGCGTTGGGATGGTCGAGGAGCTCCTTCTGTTGGATGTTGTGGTTGTGTTGCTGATATGTGGTTGTCATTGATGTCAACACTATTAGCATTAATGTCTTTAAGACTGTATATGTCGATGATATTGAGAAAATTGTAATAAATATGTTACAGGTTGTCTGTGAAGTAGTGAAGATTAGTATAGTAGAAAATTCATTGTGTTGATAGTGAGGTGTTGCAGATTAAAGGGTTTGTTTTCAAGCCTATTTAGTTTTTACTCCGTAAGTTTCAAAGGTGCGAATGAAGATTTGAGGAAGTTATACGTTTATGTGATCTGATAACTATTCTGTTACTGCAAGTGGTGTTCATGCAAGAAGACAATGTGATTCTGGTAATTTGAGTTGTTGCATATGTTCCTGAAGTGTTCATGGATGTTTCTAGATCATGTTCTATTTGTGCTGCACGTCTGCATTGATCATTGTGCTCGCAATCCAAGATTTTCTCTTGCGTGTTCATGTTCATGGCTGGCAAGGTGTTTGAAGCATGTTGTGGATCTTCGAGGAAGAATCTTTGAAGGTGTTTTGTGTTCAAGGATATTGTTTTGGGTCTCTACTATGTTGTGGCCAACCTTGGTTGATGCGCATTGATAATCTTTATTGTTTTGGGCCGAAAATTTGCATTCATTCTATTATTGTGTTGAAGCCGACATAAATCAATGTAATTTCTTGTTGTGGATATATATAAGCGATTGTTTATCTCATTTTAGGAAAGTGTGATGTGAAGTGTGCGAGTGCTATGTGCGAATAAGGTTCAGATCATTCGAAGGCAGAGTAGAGTGTGAAGAAGAGTGAAAGAAAGTGAAGAAGTTTTCATGTGCTTAACCGAAACTGTACTTAGGCATTTGCAGATGCTACTTTCTTAGTTCAAATTCTTCAGATGGTTTTAATTTGAATATTTTCTGTAAGACAATGAGTCTTCCTTTGAGCAGTGAGCTCTAGGTAGTGCGCCTGAATGCATGTGCATTCCTCTTATATTCTTCTTATACTTTTAACAGGGTATAACTTGTGGATTAACCTCCACCGTAGTTTTTCTCCTAACAAGGTTTCCACGCAAAAAAACTTGGTGTTATGTGTGTTTCTGATGTGTTGTTGATTCATGCTTTCATTGTTAATAATCATATATGAAAATTAAGGTTAATAAGATTAATAAGTTTGAAATTTTGTGACAATTGATTCACCCCCCCTCTCAATTGTTTGCCCTTGTGTTGCCAACAATTGGTATCAAAGCAAGTTTCTTGGAAGAAGTTTAACAACTTGAGGTGATCTGGGATGGCGACATACAAGAAGGATAGTCCGAGATTTGATGGAACAAACTATTCTCTGTGGAAGACTCAAATGGAGTGTCATCTGAGATGTATTGGTGAATCCTATTGGCACATTACATGCAATAGGTATGATATTCCTTCGAATGGTCCTACTACTACTACTGCTGAGATTAGGGATGCTGAATATAACATTGGGGCTAAGGAAGCATTGTTGAGTGCTTTGACTGATACTGAGATGACAAATGTTATGGATCTGAAAACTGCTTATGAGATCTGGAAAAAGTTGGAAACTTTATATGAAGGTGATGATAATGTGAAGATGGCCAAACCACAATGTCTGAAAGGAAAATATGAACTATTGAAGATGGGAAATGATGAAAATATTGTTGCTTACATGCAAAGAGTGAATGAACTTGTGTGTGGTCTCAGATGTGTTGGTGGACAGGTGGATGAGCAAGAGATTGTTGCTAAAGTGCTTAGATCTTTGCCTGAATGCACACAAAATTAAAGCTACAACCATTGAAGAGCTTTGGACTGTGACAAATATAACCAAAGATATGTTGGTTGGTAAACTTACTGCTTTTGAGTTGAGTGAATTCAATGATGCCCTTCCTAAGACAAAATCTGCATTCAAAGCTACTACTTTCGGGAGAGACAAGCAAAGATATGATCCGGGTGAAAGTTCTTCTAGAAAGGTATTCAGATATGAGGAAGAAATGAGACAAATTAAAGAATAAGAAAGAGAACTGAATGAGCTTGAAGCACTTATTTTCAAAAGGGAAGCTAGAGGAGAAGGTAAGTATAAAGGGAAGTTGCTTATTAAATTTTTTTCTTGCAACAAGATAGGTCATTTTGCATCAAGGTGTCCGAAAAGAGTTCCTAAGCCAAAACCCTACAAGCCTAAATTTCAAAAGAAGTTTTAGTATTATGTTGATGAAGGCGTGACAAATGATGAATCCGACAAAGGGAATGCAAGTGAAGATGAGTTTGTGTTTATTTCTATCAAAGAAAATAATTTCGTGTCTACTGAATCTGCTAATTGTACAAATGTGGAGAAAGCCCTAACTGCTCGAGTTGAAGAAAAAGATGAATGGGTAATTGACAGTGGATGTTCACATCACATGACAAGTGATAAGAGTAAATTTGTAAGCCTGGAGAAGTATGATGGTAGTGTTGTAAGATTTGGTGATAACAATGGTGGTATAATCCGTGGTAGAGGATGCATTTCTTTTGATGGTAAGCATAATACTGATGATGTTATTTATGTTGAAGGTTTGAAGCATAATCTTTTGAGTGTTGGACAAATGGTTGATAAGGGATATAATTTTCAAATCAAAGATGGAAAGTGTAGCATACCGAGAAGTTTTGGAAATGTGATTGCTTCAAGTACTAAAACAAAAGGTAACATCTTTCATCTGAATTCTGGTAGTAAAAGTTGTCTGATTGCTCAAGTTGATGAAATTTGGTTATGGAATAGAAGAATGTGTCATGTAAACTTTGACAATATTATCAAGATAAGTTCATCACAGACAGTGAGAGATCTTCCTAAATTGGTGAAGCCTACTAATACAATATGCAAGAAATTTCAGTTGGGAAAACAAACTAGAATTTCATTTCACAACAAACAACAATGTTCAAATGAATTGTTGGAGCTTGTGCATACTGACTTGTGTGGTCCTGCTAGAATCAGAAGTCTACAAGGTTACAGGTACTTCATCTTGCTTATTGATGATTACTCTAGGATGATGTGGATTACTTTCTTAAGGGAGAAATCTGAAGCTCTAGAAAAGTTCAAGATCTTTAAGGCTAAGGTTGAGATAGAGACAAGTCTGAAGATTAAGTGTCTGAGATTAGATAGACGTGGTGAATTTACTTCCAGTGAATTTAATTCCTTTTGTGAAGAACATGGGATAAAGAGACAATTATCTGCACCACAAACCCCTCAACAGAATGGAGTTGTGAAAGAAGAAACATAACAGTTCAAGATGCTACTAGAACTATGATGTTGGAAGGAAATGTCCCTCATATTTATTAGAGAGAAGTTGTGAGTACTGCAGTCTATATTCTTAACCAGGTAAAAATCAAAGGTAATACTGGTAAGACTCCTTTTGAGCTATGGTTTGGTCATAAGCCTACTATTAGATATTTCAAAATCTTTGGGAGTAAATGCTATATTAGGAGAGATGAAGATCTAGGAAAGTTTGATGCTAGAAGTGATGAAGGAATCTTTCTTGGTTATTCCATTAATAGTAAGGCCTATCAGTGCTACAAAAAGAGATTGAATAAAATGGTTGAAAGTGCAAATGTTAAGGTTGATGAAGACATTGCCAGACCCTCTAGAACCCGTGGATATGATTATGATGATCAAAATGACAGTACAAACAAGAGTCAGACTTCAAATCAAGTTTAAATCATTTCGGTGAATCAAGAAGAACAAGAAGAGGGTAGAGACTGGCGAAAGTACAAAAGAGAGACCTCAAGATCCTAAAATTCAAGAACACTCTAAGACTCCAAGGTATGTGAGATTGAATCATTCAGAAAATTAGATTATAGGAGATAAGAACAAAGGTGTCTAGACTAGGAGGAGAATTGTAGAAGAATACTATTTGATTTCAAAGATTGAGCCAAGCAATGTCAATGAAGCATGCAAAGGTGAACATTGGATTGAAGCTATGAAAGAAGAACTACAACAAATTGAGAAGAATAATACATGGATTCTTGTTCCTAGACCTAAAGACAAAAATGTAATTGGAACTAAATGGGTCTTTAGAAACAAACTAAATGAACAAGGTGAAGTTATCAGAAACAAAGTAAGACTGGTATGTAAAAGATACTCTTAGATGGAAGGTATTGACTTTGAAGAAACCTTTGCTCCTGTTGCTAGAATTGAAGCTGTGAGATTGTTTCTTGATTATGCTGCTTACAAAAATTACAAAGTTTATCAGATGGATGTCAAGTTAGCATTTCTAAATGGTGAATTAGAAGAAGAGGTATATATTGAGCAACCTGATGGATTTCAATTGACTAATTAAGGAGATATGGTTTGTCAGTTGAAGAAAGAATTGTATGGACTCAAACAAGCCCCTAGAGCTTAGTATGCTAGATTGGACAAGTACTTGATGAAGCTTGGATTTAACAAAGGTACCGCTGATAGTAATCTGTATTTCAAGATTGATGATGATAAAGATTTTTTTGTGGAAGTCTTTGTTGATGATATCATTTTTGGAGGAGATGATGGTTTGTGCATGAAGTTTGCTAATGAAATGCATAATGAGTTTGAGATGTTAATGATTGGAGAGTTGAAATTCTCTTTGGGATTGCAAATTACTCAGGTAGATGAAGGGATCTTTATATCTCAGTCCAAGTATGTGAGAGAATTGCTGGAGAAGTTTGGTATGGAAGATTCAAAACCAGTCGGTACACCCATGGTGACTGGATGTAAGTTAGCACAAGATGATGATTCTCCAAAGGAAAATCAGACTAGATACAAATCAATGATTGGTGGATTACTGTATTTGACTCAAACTAGACCCAATATCATGAATTCTGTGTGCATTGTTGCTAGATTTCAAGTTGATCCTAAGGAATCTCATGTGACTGCTGTGAAGAGAATTTTTAGATACTTGAAGGGAACAGTTGATTTTGGCCTATGGTATCCTAAAGATGATGATGTTACTTTAAGTTCCTTTATTGATGCTGATTGGGCAAGAGATGTGAATGACAGGAAAAGTACTAGTGGTGACACATTTTTCTTGGGAAATAAATTGATTTCATGGTTAAGAAAAAAAAAAATACCATTTCCTTGTCTACTGTAGAGGCAAAATATATTGTTGTTGCTAACAATTGTACTCAAGTTTTGTGGATGAAACAGATGCTGAAAGATATCTGAGTTGTGTATGATAAACCTACTGCCATATTCTGTGACAAATCAAGTGCTATAAACATATCTAAGAATCCAGTGTTGCATTCAAAGAGAAAGCATATATCTATCAAGTACCACTTTTTGAGAGATAAAGTGAGTGATAAGGAAGTCAGACTGGAGTATGTGCCTACTAAGGAACAAATTGTAGATATCTTTACTAAGCCTTTGCCCAAAGATACTTTTGAGTATCTTAGAGGGAAGTTAGGGGTGATTACCCCTCCTAATTAGAACTAAGATGCATAGTCTTTGCATCAATCCATGCATTCATAGTCATATCTTGATCCAAATTGATTTTGTGGTGGCTGCTACTCAGGGGGAGTAGTCAGATGATTCATATATATGGTTAAGAGCTTGTGTAACTTTGCCATTGATGTCAAAGAGGGAGAAGAGTAATGTGAAAAAATATGGAAGAGCTAAAAGTAAGGGGGAGAAAAACAACATGAGAAGAGCAATGTGTAAAGGGGAGATTGTTAGAAGAAGAGTTGGTTGCGTTGATGGTGTATTTTTCACATCATGTGTTGCCATCAATGCCAAAGGGGGAGATTGCTGGATGTTGTGGTTGTCATTGATGTCAACACTATTAGCATTAATGTTTTTAAGATTGTATATGTTGAGGATATTGAGAAAATTGTAATAAATATGTTATAGGTTATCTATGAAGCAGTGAAGATCAGTATAGTAGAAAATTCATTGTGTTGATAGTGAGGTGTTGCAGATTAAAGGGTTTGTTTTCAATCCTA
Organism: Sequoiadendron giganteum; assembly: GCA_007115665.2. Classification (NCBI taxonomy): domain Eukaryota; kingdom Viridiplantae; phylum Streptophyta; class Pinopsida; order Cupressales; family Cupressaceae; genus Sequoiadendron; species Sequoiadendron giganteum. The sequence continues at coordinate 466,352,682 of CM021108.1, read as the reverse complement.
TCTAGTTTCTACTCCATAATTTTCAAAGGTGCAAATGAAGATTTGAGGAAGTTATAAGTTTCTGTGATCTGACAGCTATTCTGTTATTGCAAGTGGTATTCATGCAAGCAGACAATGTGATTCTAGTAATCTGAGTTGTTGTGTGTGTTCCTGAAGTGTTCGTGGATGTTTTTAGATCACGATCTATCTATGCTGCACGTCCACATTGATCATTGTGCTCGCGATCCGAGATTTTCTCTTGCGTGTTCATGTTTTGTATGTTCATGGCCGACAAGGTGTTTGAAGCGTGTTGTGGATCTTTGAGGAAGAATATTTGAAGGTGTTTTATGTTCGAGGATATTGTTTTGCGTCTCTACTATGTTGTGTCTGACCTTGGTTGATGCACATTGATAATATTTATTGTTTTGGGCAGACAGTTTGCATTCATTCTATTATGTGTTGAATCCGATATAAAGCAATGCAATTTCTTGTTGTAGATATATATAAGCGATTGTTTATCTCATTTAAGGCAAGTGTGATGCGAAGTGTGTGAGTGCTATGTGTGAATAAGGTTCAGATCATTCAAAGGCAGAGCAAAGTGTGAAGAAGAGTGAAAGAAAGTGAAGAAGTGTTCATGTGCTTAACCAAAACTATACTCAAGCATTTGTAGATGCTACTTTCTCAGTTCAAATTCTTCAGATGGTTTTAATTTGAATATTTTCTGTAAGATAGTGAGTCTTCCTTTGAGTAGTGAGCTCTAGGCGGTGTGCCTGAATGCATGTGCATTCTTCTTATACTTTTAATAGGGTATAACTTGTGGATTAACCTCCACCATGGTTTTTCCCCTAACAGGGTTTCCATGCAAAAAATCTTGGTGTTATGTGTGTTTTTGATGTGTTGTTGATTCATGCTTTCACTGTTAATAATTGGATCTGAGAATTAAAATTAATAATATTAATAAGTTTGAAATTCTGTGACAACTGATTCACCCCCCTCTTAGTTGTTTTCTCTTGTGTTGCCAACACCTTCTAGTGTTGGTAGCTCTTGTTAGCAGAGTTTTGCTACTTGACAAGATGAGGATATTTTTCTTGATTAGATTGCTTAGTTGTTATGTGGATATATGAGAGAGTGGTAGAGAGTTTGTGCAAGATCTCTATGTCTTGGATCAATTGTGCTATAGGGATATGTATTTAGCTACATATAGAGGTGGCCAAAAAATTGTCAAAATAACATTGCTATAGGTTTGGGTTTGGAAGCACATAACTGTGCTCAAGTTGCTTTGCAATAGGGAGAGCAAAGAGAAGGTGAGCTGTATATGTTCACATATGGTGATAGGTTGTGATATTGGTACCTTGGGGACCTTTCCTATTAGAGGTTGGCCATGGATGAGATTGATGCCATAGTTTTGAGGCCATGGGTGGGGTGTGAGGAGTGGGTCCTTAACAAATTTTACATATAATATGTTTAGACGTTGTGCTACATTATCGACAAGCATCATCATTTGATAGAGTGCTAAAGTATAGATTGGGTACAATGACATTTTGGTTTGTGATAGGGTGTGCCTACAAATGGAGAGAATATTTTTACATATATGACTCAATAGGGTGAGTGGGGGCCATGCATCGATTCACAATTGGTGTGCATTGAATGCCACAACTTGGTGATTGTACCATGGGATGTGTGATTATGTCATTGAATATTACTTATAAATCTTCTATATAGATGTCAGATTCCATGTGTTGATACAATGCAAATGTCTATTGAAATAAAACTACATAAGATTGTAATTTTATGCATTATGTACAACTATTAATTTCCATCTACATCCATTATTCAAATTAAATGACATACATGTTTAATCCATTAATACACTTTTACAAGTTAATCCTCATACAAATGCAATTCTCTCATACATCAATTAGTTTTGAAATATTAAATTCATGTGTGCTTGTTATAAAATGGGAATAATGCTTAAAATAAAATTAGAATGAAGAAAATTTATAATTGAGAAAGGAACACAAAGCATCACACAATAAGAGGTACACAAGAAATGTATAACAAAAAATTAATACCTAAATATGGAAGACACTTGGGGTTGTGCCTCTTTAAATATAAGTTAAATCAACAAAACTACAAGAAAATGGTATCTTTTGAAACCATAAAGAATATCATGGGTATGCGATAAAAACCTTTTTTCTTGATTCTTTGATCAAATCTTCAGTATAAAATATCTACATAGCTAAAATGCATACAATATTTCTAGATCTAAGTAAAAATTAACTTGGCGCTGTATACACCTAAAATTGGTCTCAAGAATGTGATTAATTAAATATAACTTATTTGATTAATTATCCTAAAATTCCTCTACTATTGAATAAATAGGAATATTTATTTATATAGTTCACGTTTAAATTCTTCTAATTCTACTATTATCTCATCGTAATTAAATAAAAAAAATTAAATACTTTGTCTTATTTAATTATCAAAATCCCCTGTTTATTCTATCTTAATCACATCATTCAATCTTAATTAATTAAACAAGGTTAAATACTTTATTGATTAATTATCATATTTCTTCTATTTAATTTAATAAACAACTCTTATAGTTTGTTTTATTAAATTATTAATTCCCCTTTTGCTAATTTAAATAAATAAAAATTATTTAAATAAAAGCACACAAAATATTCTTCTATTTTCACTCACCTACCAAATTAGACATTATATGTCTAAATTATGTAAAAATAAATGCAAATAGCATTCACAGGAAAGCTTGCAGGCAATTCTCTCAATCTTCTCCCTCTGATCTTTCCTATCATCTTGCCTGGTGTTTTCATGGGGAGGAACCATTCCCAAAATCTTCTCCAGCTTCTTCATCTCTCACCATTCAATCCTTCAGATTGAATCCAAGCCTTTGTTTGCTGCCCCTATGCAAATGTGCTGTCGATAAATCTATAGATACAACCCTGTACAACAAAGAAAGGATCCCAACTTTATGCAAACTTACTCTGCAGCAATAACATCATAGCATTTTAGAATCATAATCATGGCTGCATACTATAGCTTTTATCCATCATTTTTCACGTCAAGCATAGATTAAATTAGCTTCCTTTTATCATTTAGATATTATCATACAGGATTAGATCATTGTATCAACATCATTTCGTTCTTTAAATTGTCATTTTAACAGTCATAGTGTCTTATTAAATCTGAGAGCTTCTTGATTTGATAAATATTTGGAGATAAGAGACAATGAGACGCTTTCAAGTTTCTTGTTTCAAATTAGTTTAATTATAAAATCTTTGATATAATGTTTCATTAAGAAGTGTTATTTTACTCATACTTATTTCACACTTACAGGCACCATTACAAGACCTTAACTTGTAGATTTTTGTATATAACGACTTATTTGAAAAAGAAGAAGAATAAAATAACATCTCATATCTATAGTAGGAATGTAGAGTTTTGAAATGGAGGGAAAGGGAAACCTTGGAGCTTTCACTTTAGGGTTTGGACACCTTTCCCTAATTTTATTTGAGGATGTAGTTTGCTATGGAAGTGTGATGGAATGTGATAGGGGTTTGATGGATTTGGACAAGGTATATGATTGAATTATACTTTGAAAGGTAAGTCAACCAGCCTTGGACCAAATATGAAATGGAACTAAAGATGAAATGCAATGATTTAATTGACATAATGATGCAAATTAAGTTATTTTGATGCAAATACAATAGATATGAGAAATCACAAATAAAAACATACTACATAAACAGGTTGAGCAAGACACTATGCACCAGTGATATAAATTTGGAGCAAAAACATAGGACATAGGTGCCCCAGGCACCACTATCTTTGTAGGGAAAATTTAGATCTATTTTTCATAGTCCTCTAGTGTCAGATCAAGGCTTCAATTTTCTACTTGTTGCACTATTAAGTTGTAGTCGGATAATTCTGTAATTGAGTTTCCATGAGTTGTCAAGGTGTAGGATTTTAATTGCAACAATGAATAATTGATCTTCAAAATTCATTCAATCCTCTTCAGACTTGAGATCCGCACATTCAAAGAGAGAAGAAAGGTTGTGCCATTTAGGAGATTGCCTTGGCCAAACCTTGTGTTAGTGTTTCCACTTCCACAATGGCAATGCTAATGATAAATGGATAAATGATAGGAATGAATGATGATTCTACAAAGTACTACAACTAACCACCCTTCAATGGCCTCCTTGAAGGAATAAAGTCATGCACATCTCCTCAAGGCTTGGATCTTGCTTGTTTTATTTGCTTGAATTTCTTGGAGACCTACAAAGGGTTAGCCTTTACAAACAATATGAAAACATAAACATGAACACACTCACATACACATTGATATGATGTTTGGATTTTGAATTTCCGTAATAAATCATCTAATGGATAATCTTGACTTGCTTGATGATGCTCTTGATAATAATTCTTGTTCAATCCTTTCACTTAGTTTTCAAATGATGTAATAACTAGATATTTATATGCTATTATTCTAATTTCCTGAAAATTAGATCTCAACAACTGACTTTAGATATTTGAATTTCAAATAATAAAATGATGACACCGATATATTTGAATTTGGAGCCAAATTAGGGGGAGATAGGTGCCCTAAGTGCTAGTGTCCCAGGCCTATTTTTTGGAGTTTAAGGAGTCAGGAGAAAAGTATTAAATGAGAGAATTTGTTTTATGCCCTCAATTTTTTGGAACATGTTTTAAAATAAGCTTTGGAATTCATAATTTAGGAAATTAAGTGCTTAATTAGGTCCAATAACTAAAGGGGGAGCAAAATATGGTGCAAAATTGTCAAGGGTGACAATTTATGATGCTAAATTTAGCCCCCCACTTTAGTGAGAGTATGAAATTACACTCAAACTCACACTAAAGTTGAAAAACATGTCAAGAGGGATTCAATTGTCTAAATGTTGAAGAGATAGGATGACAAACGATCAATGGGGAGTGCACAAGCCCCAAAGATTTAAGATCCCATGGCAAGACAATATAAGCACAAAGGAATACACACATGTATGAAATGAAATAATACAACATACAAAAACATTCACAATATCAAAATGAAATGCAAAAGGAGGGTATGGATAATCACAAACTAGCAAGTTGCGCTATGCTAGGATCCACACCCCAAAGGAATTCATGACTCACATACTAGAAAAGTCTAATATTTTCTAGGTGAATCACAAATAGATGGCAACACAAACTAGTGAAGTCTGATATTCACTAGGCAAGCCCCCAAGAAAAAGTAGCAAAAATGAAAAACACCCAAGATCTAGTCATGTTCGATATTCACTAGGTGTGTACCCATAACAATACCAAGAATTATACTCCCTAATAATTATGATAAGGTGCTATAGAAATTCTCAAGATGTTATGGGCTCAACAAAATGAAACAAAGGGAAAGAGAAACCTTGGAGCTTTCACTTTAGAGTTTGGACACCTTTCCCTAATTTTATTTGAGGATGTAGTTTTTTATGGAAGTGTGATGGGGGTTTGATGAATTTGGAAAATGTATATGATTGAATTAGAACCTAAAAGGTGAGTTAACCAACCCTGGACCAAATTTGAAATGGAACTAAAGATGAAATGCAATGATTCAATCGATCTAATGATGCAAATTACTATTTTGATGCAAGTACATCAGATTTGAGAAATCATAGATAGAAACAAACTACAAAAACTAGCTGAGCAAGACACTGTGCACCTATGATATAAATTTGGAGCAAAAAATATAGGACATAGGTGCCCCAGGCACCAATGTATTTGTAGGGAAAATTTATATTTGTTTTCATAGTCCTTTGGTGTCAGATCAAGGTTTTTGTTTTCCACTTTTCACACTATTGGATCATAGTCAGATAATTATGTAATTGATTTTTCATGAGTTGTCAAGGAGTAGGGTTTCAATTGCAACAATGAATAATTGATATTCAAATTCCTTCAATCCTCTTCAGACCTACAACCTACACATTCAAAGAGAGAAGAAAGGTTGTGTCATTTGGGGTCTTGTCTTGGTCAAACCCCGTGTTAGTGTTTCCACTTCAACAATGGAAATTCCAATAATAAATGGATAAATGATAGGAAGGAATGATGCATCCACAAATTTCTACAACTCACCACCCTTCAATGGCCTCCTTGAAGGACTAAAGTCATGCACATCTCCTCAAGGATTGGATTTTGGTTACTTGATTTGCTTAAATTGCTTAAATTGCTTGAATTTTTTGGAGACCTACAAAGGGTTAGCCTTCACAAACAATATGAAAACATAAACATGAACACACTCACATACACTTTGACATGATGTTTGGATCTTGAATTTCTGCAATAAATACTCTAATGTTTGTTATTGAATTTCTTCATAATGCGATAATAATTCTTGCTCAATCCTTTCACTTAGTTTTCAAATGATGCAATAACTAGGTATTTATATAATACTATTTTAATTTTACGAAAATTAAATCCCAATTGCCGACTTTAGATATTTGAATTTCAAATAATAAAATATCGACATTGACACATTTGAAGTTGGAGCCAAAATATTGGGGACATAGGCGCCCTAGGTGCCAATGTCCTAGGCCTATTTTCTGGAGTTTAAGGAGTCAAGATCAAAGTATTAAATGAGAGCATTATTTTTATGCTTGCAAATTGTCAGAAAATGTTTAAAATAAGCTATGGAATGCATAATTTAGGATATTAAGTTCTTAATTAGGTCCAATAACTTAAGGGGGAGAAAAACATAGTATGAAATTGTCAAGGGTGATAATTTATGATGCTACAAGTTCCATAAATTTTTATTCTAAGATGTTGGTCTTCTAGTTTGATGCCTTTGAGAAGATTAAATAGTATTGAATAACTCAATTTCATTATTCGTCTACTTTTTAACACTATTTCATCACATCAAGAAGATTCAACACATGAGGGAAGATTAAAAAAGGTGATAAATTTTCCTATTTCAAGTTCGTTTGTAGGGAATAGAGTAGATTCATCTTGAATTTGGATATGATATATTTTTAAAAATATGGAAGGGTATATGAGTGTTTGAATCATCCTTAAGTCCTCTTATCAAGTTTTTAATATTTCCCCTCATGATTATGTCTTTATATTTTATCTTTTGAAGGTTTAGTGTGAGTTTCTTAGTGGTAATATGAGCAATAGACTTGAATTACTACTAAAAGTAGATTTTTTCACATATATATGTAATGTCCCTAACATATAATTTTAAAAAAATTCTTATTTATAGATTGTATTCAATACACATCAACATATGAAAACAAAGATAATACTCCACTATATTGATAAACTTCTTAATCTCATTCACATATAAGATATATCAAGTACAACTCACAACAATGATTCAAAATGATATTCAAGGTTACCATAGATCAACAACAGTATTATTAACTTCCTTAATAAATATTTGAAGCTCAGATGCAATCCTTGAATGAGAATTCCCTCAGGAACCAAAGGGTTTTCATTCTCTGAGCCTAGTGACTGTTGGGTTTTCGTCCAATGGCCACAAACTCCTATGGTTTTTTTGGCACAAAACTGTTTAGAACATAAGTGTTCCAAAATATAGAAAAATGACATAATAATTTGATACCTATTACATGAATTGACTCCCTACATTTATATGCTAACAATTTACCTTAAGGAATAGGTCGAACTTGAGCCAAAATGGCACCAAAGCCCAAAATTTGAATTTCACATGCTACACTAGGTCGACCTTAAGGCCAAAGTAGATTATTTTGGAATTAGTGTGCCACCCTGTGGACATATCCACATGATTCCTCGACCCCTTCCTTCTTGAAACTTCACAATTGATGCCACATGATTCAAAGGTGTCTTATCCATTATGCTTGCTGAAGTAGGTGTCATTTGCCTGACACAATCATCTTCTAATAACAATATCTTTCCGATACTTGATCCACTTCCCTTGGGATTTGGATATGATGTGTAGGCATCATCGTGGATGCTATGTTATGAACTATAACATGTAATGTGCTCCTGCAAAGGAATACAAAGGAATTCCTAGGAGCGATTCTACTTTGGTACAAAGAGCTTGGATTGGAGATATTCTATTGGTGATAACTTTCTGGAGCTTGATCCTTGTGTTATAAATTTTGGACAAAGTATATATGGATCTTGGATGATCTTATGTCCTTGAATGCATGTCGATTAGCCCTTCTATGATGAAATGCGACATGATTCCTAGATGCAATTATGCAATGGTCTTTCCAAAAAAGGGACATGACAAGTCCTGCCCTCTCAAAATTGCTTGTCCTCAAGCAATGCAAATTGGAATGCTCAAGCACTTTAGGTTCTTCCCAAGTGGCATATTTGATTGGAATATTCTTCCAATGAAAAAGATATTCCATTATGATCCTATTTCTTAGATCCTTGACTTGAGTTTCAATCACCAGTTTTGAAATGAGAGTGAGATTTCCTTCGTTATCTAGTGGTGGTAACCCAACTATAAGAGATATATTCAATCCAAAAACCTTCTTTAGACATGAAACATGGAAAACATTATGGATTTTTCTATTTGCTAGAAGCTCTACCTCATAAGCAACTTCTCCAACCTTCTGAATGTTGGAAGCTTGCTGGTGTTGTCATTGATGTCAACCCCTAGCTTTGGATTTGTTGGAAGATGGTGTTGTCATTAGTGTTATTATTCATGTCAACTCCTTGCATGTAGAGATTATTGGAAGATTGAGTATAGTTGGGAGATTGTTGGAGCTTGTTGGTAATGTTGGATGTGTTGTGGGTTTATGTCATATTGATTCCAACCCTAGTGTGGAAAGTGTTGGTGTTGTTGAAGAGTATTGCAGATGTTGTAGATTTGTTGGAAAAGTGTTTGTAGTGTTGCTGATGTAGTTGGTTCACTTGGTTTCCAAGTGCTTTTAAGAAAATTTGAATAAAAGAGTGCATAATATGATAGAGGTGTGTTCAATGTTGTGCTCCACATTTCTTCATGGTTGAAGATATTCTTGTGTAGTTTGGATATGATGATCAGAGGTGTTTAGAGGTTCTATATCTAGAATTTTAGGTTATGGATCATTTTGCAATGAAATTTGTGTTCGACAGTTTTTCTTTTTATATAGAAGGTTGTCTGGGAGAAATGTGAGTGCTCCAAATTTCTCTCCAATAAGGTTTCTTATCTTATGGATTTGGGAACATTATTATATTGTCTGTAACTTCCTTCCTTTGAGGTTGCAAGTGCTGAGGTGTTCTTTAAGGTTGGTTAGTAAGTTGTATTCCATGGTAGTTTGTCTGGTTGCACAAAATGTTGGTGTTCTCAATTTCAGGGGTTTTGGTCGAGTTGCAAAATATTATGATGTTGGAATATTTTGAGATGTTGTGTGGATGCTATGAAATGTTTTTGTGTGGTCTGCATGTCCTAGAGAAGTGTGTATATGGTTGCTTGTAGTGTTAGTTTAGGTTTGGCCGACTTAGCATGCTAGCACTATTTGTGGAGGCATCTCATGGATTATGAATGTGTTTAGTACCACAAAATGATTTATATTTGGGTCCTAGTTAACCCTTGGTGTGGTCATCCTTCACTTATTTCCACCGTGGAGGTGTTTAGTTCTGATCTATTTTGGTGTTGCATGTTTTAGGTGCATATGTTTCATTAAGGCCAACCTAATTGAGATTGTTTAGGTTGTGGATGGTATAAATGGAAGGAAAATTGTTGGAGATGAGTGTGGATGTATAGAAGGTGTGTGAAAGATGCAAATTTGATTAAGTGTGGTGATTTGAGTGCAAGCTTAATGGCTATGATTCCAATGGAATGAGCAGAAGGGTCTACATTTTAGTGTGCTTGAAGTTGCTAGAGGTAGTGAGATGAAGGTTTAAGATGGCATAGAGGTTCAGTGGTGGATTTATCTTGTTTCCTTGAGATAGTGAATCTCTTTTTTATAGTCTTCTATTCTTCTTTCTTCTTGGAAGTGAGCCACCTAATAGTGATACTTTCTTCTTTTTCTAGGTTAGTGAGCCCTTGGAAGTGAGCCTAATTGTATTCAGTATTGCAATTCATATATATGTGAGCTAATCCTCAGTATGGTTTTTAACTTCTTGGGTTTTCCATGTAAATCTGGTGTTCTTATGTGTTTGGTTTTGCTTGCATTACTATTTCTTATGTTTACATTTTGCTAATGCATGATAAGGGTTTAAAGATTGATAAAGGTTTAAAAGTTATTGCGGGATTGAATGTTTTAATGTACAATTGACTCACACCCTCTTAGTTGTCTTGTACATATAACATAGGATTATCTTGAATGACCCATATAACTTAGGCTTGAGCTTCTCTGCTCCAACTTTGTTGATGGAAGATTGTCTATATGGTTGCAACCTTACGAATAACATATCCCCTACTTCAAATGACCTTTCTATGCACCTCCTATATGCTTACATATTTTGTTGGTTCTGAGCACTTTATAAAAGTGATCCTTAAGTGATTTTAGAATCTCCTAATTTTGTTTGACTAGATTTCTTGCTTCCAAAACCCTACTATCTGTGAGAACCAATTATTCAAATTTCAAAGCATCATATCTATAGAGTGCTTTGAAAGGAGACATGCCAATTGACATGTGGTGAGTGGTGTTGTAGTAATACTCTCCCAAATGAAGCACTTGATCCACACTAACTATTGGCTAATGATATAGTTTCACAGATAACCTTCTACCCATTTGTTCACAATTTTAGTTTCCCCATTAGTTTGTAGATGGTAGCTAGTGCTAGGGGTGAGCTTAGTGTTGGTTAAATAAACAATTATCTCCAAAAATCACTGATGAACTAGATATCTCTATCACTTAGAATGTTCTTTGGTAGCCCATGCAACTGAAAGATTCCTTGAAGAATAGTTCCGTAACTTACAAAGCTTTATAATCACTAGAGATGACAAAGAAATGAACATACTTATTCAATCTGTCCACTACAACATAAATGTAGTCTTTGCCTTTCACCTTGGGTAATCCGGTGATGAAATCCATGGAGATACTTTCCCATTTGTGTTCTAGAATGGGAAGAGGCTGCAATAATCCATATGAAAATTCTTGTTCCCCCTTGTTCTGCTAACATGTGATGCATTCCCTGATGTGTGAGAGAATATCCTCCTTAAGGCCCTTTCAAGTGAACCTTTCTCTGATCTGCTGATAAGTTTTGTAGAATCTAGGATGTCATGTTATTGGTGTATTATGGTAGGGTAAGTGCACAAAGATGGGGGAGAGAAAAAGGGGTCTTAAGCAACCACTTTTTTAAATTTATTATTATTATTATTATTTGAAATCAAGAATTATTGACCTTGGATGAGAAATTGAGGATAGTTACACTCAAAATTTTAAGATGCAACAAAAAAAAGGGTCATAGTGCTCTGAATCTACTTTCTAAACTACTCATTTTATTTTAAAATGGTAGAGATTAAGGGGTTCAAAAAAGGGAGCCACACAAATTGGTCCTATTTTTTCGAAAAAACATAACATAGCGTCTATTGTGGCTCCCTTAAAATGTTAACTTTGTTTTAGTATTTTTAAAATTGCTTCAATGAGAAATTAGCTAACAACATGTAGTTTATGACCATTTTTTTGACATTTTTTAATGAATATATGATTTTTTACTAATTTTCAAAGTGGACACATCCTGAAAAATAAAAAATTGACCGTGCTACCCCTATAATTTTTGAAAACAAATCAAAAATCATTTTTTTGAATATGTGTAGAATGGAGTTTAGTTTATAAAAATGTAATTTATTTGAAATTTCAATGAACGGTTAAAACATAAAGTAAAAAATGCCAAACATTGGTTTTTGACAAAAAATAAATACAACAAAAAAAGAAATTAAAGATGAAAGCCTTAACATAGTCAAAATGTGAAAATAATTACATAGTTAAATAACTAAGAGAGATATTAACATTACCTAGGTGTTTTCTTTACTTGACCTTGAGACATGTACAAACATAATGGGGAGCACGAACAAGATTATGTGAAATTTTTTAGAATATGCAAAAACACATGTTTGAGCATTGGAAAGGTAGTCCAAGCCTTTGGGTTGGAAATCCAAAATAAATCCAAGCCAAAGGATTGGGTATTCCCAAATTAGGACAAAAAATGAGCACATTATAAAACACTCATGTTATTTAAATGCATTAACAAAACACGAGCGCATTATAACACACTCACATTTTGTGAATGCATTGACAAAATGCGAGCGCGATGTTATGGTTTGTATTGAATTATTTTCCTTCTCTTTTTTTTCTTTCTTGTCCTTATGTTTTGGGGAAAGTATATACATGAAATATAAGTTGAAATTTACATATGGACATTTAATTTCCTATACTTTAAGTTATATTTCATGTATATAGTTTCAGGATGTTTGAGAGTGGTTTTGGATCTCTAGGAGTTATAATGAAAATTCTAGTTTTTGGAAGATATTATGTTATCTTTCTTTCTCAATCTCTCCTTCCCTCTCTACTCTCAATCTATCCTCTCACTTCTTCCCCCCCCCCCCTCCTATCTCTCTCTCTCTCTCTCCCTTGGAATCCCTCTCCCCCCTCTCTTTCTCTCACTCTCTCCTTCTATCTATCTCACTTCTCTCTCTCTCTCTCACACATCTCTATTTCCTCCCTACCTCTCCCTCACTCCTTCCCCTATCTACTTATCTCTATCTCTCTTATCTCTCTACCTCTCCTTCCCTCTATAATCATATTTATCTCCCCTCTCCCTCTCTTTACCTACCTCTCCCTCCACGAATCTCTCTATCTCACCTATGTCTCCCTCCATACCCCTTTCCCTCTCTACTCTCTATCTCTCCTCTCCCTCTACCTACTTATCTCTCTCCCTCTCTTCCCCCCTCTTTCTCTCTCACTCTATCATCTCCATCTCACCATTTTCTGTCCCTCCCTCTCACTCTCTCCTCTCTAATCTAATCTCACCTCTCTCTCTCTCTCTCACACACACACACACCTCTATCTCCCTCACTAACTCTCCCTCCCTCTCTCTACCTCACCCCCTTATTTTTTTCTCTCCTCTCAGTATCTCTCCCCCCTATCCACCTCTCCCTCCCCTCTTTCTCTCTCTCTATCCTCTCTCTCTCTCACCTCTATCTCCCTCCCTACTTCTCCATCCCACCCCCCTCTCTCTCTCCTTCCCTTTCTACTTATCTTTATCTCCCCTCTTCCTCTCTATAACCACCTCTCCCTCCACCAATGTCTCTCCACCCCTCCCTATCTCACCTATGTATCCCTCCATACCTCTATCTCTCTCTCTCTCTCTCTCTCTCTCCATATTTCTCTTTCACTCTCTCCTTCTCTCTATCTAAACATTATATCGCTTCCTCCCTCACACTCTCTCTTCTCTATCTAACCATTCTCTATCTCTCTCTCTCCCACTTTACCTCCTTCCCTCTCTCTCTCTCTACTCTCTATATCATTTATCCCTTTATACCTCTCCCTCCATCCCCCAACCTCCCACCCTCTCTCTCTCCTTCCCTCTCTAATTATCTCTATCTCACCACTCTCTCTCTCTCTCACTCTCCCTCCCTCTCTCCCTCCCTCCCTCCCTACTTCTCTATATCTTCACTCTCCCTCTCTCTACCTATCTCTCCCTGCATCACTCCCTATCACTCTCTCTTTACCCCCCCTCTCTCTCTCCCTCCCCCCTCTTTCTCTCTTAATCTCTCCTTCACTCTCTACTCTCTATCTCTCCTCTCCCTCCCCTCGTCTCTCTCTCTCTCCTCTTTATCTCACCTCTCTCTCTCACACACACTCTCACCTCTATCTCCTCCCTACATCTACCTCCCCACCTCTCCCTCCCTCCCCTCTTCACTTCTCTCTATCTCTCCTCTCTCTCTACCTCTTCTTTCCTCTCTACTTATCTTTATCCCCCTCTCCCTATCTCTACCTACCTATCCCTCTATCACACTCTCTCTATCTCACCTATGTCTCCCTCATTACCTCTTTCCCTCTCCACTCTCTATCACTCTCTCTCTTCCTCTCTTCTCCCCTCTTTCTCTCTCTCTCTCTCTCTCTATATATATATATATATATATCTCACCTCCCTCTCTCTATTTATCCTTCCATTTTTAATTATATTTATCTCCCATTTACCTCTCTCTACGTACCTCTCCCTTCATCACTTTCTTTGTGTCTCTCTATCTATCTTACCTATGTATTCCTCTCTACCTATTTCCCTCTCTTCTCTATCTCCATCTCTATCTCTCTCTCTCTCTCTCTCTCTCTCTCTCTCTCTCTCTCTCTCTCTCTCTCTCTCTCTCTCTATCACATAATTCTCTCCTTCCCTCTCTCCCTCTCACTCTCTCCTCTTTTTTTTGGCAGCGGTTTTCATTGATGTCAACACCTAAGGAGATTTTTGTATATGCTTGGGAAGATAGTTGCATTTGGTTGGAATTGGTTATCATTGTTGAATACATTCTATTTGGGTTGTCATTGTTGTACAATGATGTGTTGTTGAAGTTCATGGTTGGATTCCATGCCTTGTTTGATGTTAATCAAATATGTATAGTACATAATTGTTAGAAGAGTTGATTTCATAATGATATATATTAAGATGAGGATTAGAAGTGATGGTGATGATGGAGATATGTTTTTGATGATCTACAATATGTTGTATGATCTCTCCTAATGTTTCCAATGAAGCATATGTTGCTGAAAGAAAGTTTTAGCCTTTGCAAGTTATTGAACGGTTTTGGTCTTGAAAATTGCAAAGACTGTTTGAGGGAATGCTCTCCATCCCTCCATTGTTAGAGATGTGGTCTTGCTATTTGATATTTAGTGTTTGTGCTCTGTGGATGTTGCACTCCTATCTTTTCAGGTCACCTATTTTTCCAAGGAGGTTTTTGTGAATTGTAGAAGGTTGGCAGTGTTGTTGGTTGTCTGGGTTAGTTTGAAAAATGCTTCGCATTTCTCTATATTGATGTATTTGATCTTGCGGCTTGGTGAAAGTTATCTTAGTGCATGTGTAGCATCTTAGTTCGAATTTCATGTGCTGATGTGTTTCACAAATTGAACTATTAATGTTATATCTCATGACTGTGCCTTTTGTGCTTCTAGGTTGAAGTACTCTATTTTTGGCTAGTTTAAGGTGGCTATTGGTGGCATGGTAGTATGGAATAAGTGTCTATAAGTGTTTTTGGATGTTCATATAACATACCCATGTGATCTGCACATTGTTGGTTGAGCTCCTTGGTGCTACATTGTGTCTTGAGTTGGTTTTCTGGGTTATCTAATATATATCTGACAAAGCTTGTTTTCTTACTTGTGCTAAATGCTTAAGGGTTTTCAGTAGCATATGAAGTTATAGTATGATAGATTTGGGTCCTTACCTATTGTGGTTGAGACCACATTGATATAATTTAATTGGAAGTATGTTCTTGGGCCGACTAGTTATGCGCTTCATGTTTTCATCTACTCATTTCCTTGTTGCTGACTTAGGTGGATGTGCACCAATGTGTGAATTATTTTGGATCACATTGGAAGATGCAATAAGATTGTTTTTGGCCCTATCTATCCTCAGGATAGGACCATAATTCTTGTTGTGACCAACTTGGTGAAATCATCATTTGTATTCTTTTATGGTCGACTTGATTGAAGTTTTGAAGTATTGCAGTGGATATAAATGCAAGATCATTTTAGTTGCAAAGGTATGTAAGTGTGTAGAAGTGTGAGTGTGGAATATATTGAATATCTAGTAGAGTTAGTGCTAAAATATGAAGAAGAAATATTAGATGTGCTTAAATGCCTCAGTTAGTAGAGTGAATTATTGACAAATATTATAATTTTTGTAAACCTTTTGTATCTTGCTCTGAGATAGTGAATCTCATTAGGTTCTTTGTATCTTGCCCATAGAGTTGTATTTTCTCTAGCTCTACAAGTACTTTTGCATCTTGATCTAAGGTAGTGCACCTTAGTTTGGAAGTCCTTTTTGGCAATGCGCCTTTATATTATGAGTTAACTCTCAACGTGGTTTTCACTCATTAGATTTTCCATGTAAATATGGTGTCATCTTGTGGATGTGTGCTTCCTATTTTTTCATTACTGCTGATTTAATTAAGGATATAATTGCTATACATTTCATTGTTGAAGATTACTAAAATTGTTTAATGTTTAAACTGCAATATCTTTCTTTGCTACTTATCTATTTATGGTTTATATTTTCTTAAGAAGTATTGTGCTAAAGAGTTCAAGTTCAAGAGGGGTTTAAGTTTTTTTAAATACTAATTCACCCCCCTCTCAGTATATGATATGTTCAATACTCTCTATATCACCATTATATCTCTCTCCATCCCTCCCTCCCCCTCTTTCACTATATCCTCTCTATCTCACCATTCTCTCTCTTTGTCCCTCCCACCTTCCCCCTCATTCTCTCACTCTCTCTCTTTCCCTCTCCACTCTCTATCTCTCATCTCCCTCTCTCTCCCTTCCTCCCTCCCCTCTCTTTCTCTCTCCCTATTATGGTTGAGGGTATAGGGTTGAGGGATAGTGTTCAAGGTTGAGGGTATAAGGTTAATTATATAGGGTATAGGGATTATGGTTTAGGATATTGGGTATAAGATTGAAGGTATAGGGTATAGGGATGAGTGTTGAGGGTGTAGGGTGTAGGGTTTAAGGTTTAAGGTATAGGGTTGAGGGTATAGGGTTAAGTGTATATGGTATAGGAATTAGGGTTTAGGATATTGGGTATAAGGTTGAGGGTATTGGGTTTAAGGTTGAGGCTTTAGGGTTTAAGTATAGGGTTGAGGGTTGAAGGATAATGTTCAGGGTTTAGGGTATAAGGTTGAGGGTATAGGGTATAGGGATGAGGGTATAGGGTTTAGGGTTTAAGGTATAGGGATGAGGGTTGAGGGATAGTGTTCAAGGTTGAGGGTATAGGGTTAAGTGTAAGGTTGGGAGATTGAGAGAGAGAGGGAGAGAGGGAATGATGAAGGGAGAGGTAGAGATGGAGAGATATATAGAGAGAGAAACAAAGAGGGGAGGAGGAAGGTTGGGATATTGAGAGAGAGGGAGAGTTAGAGAGAGGGAGAGAGAGGGAAGGAGGGAGGGATAGGTAGAGATGGAGAGAGAGTGAGATAGAGATAAGTATATAAGGAGAGATAGAATGAGGGAGGCAGGGAGAAATAAAGAGAGGGAGAGAGGAGGAGGAAGCTTGTGAGATTGAGAGAGAGGGAGGGAGAGGGAAGGAGGGAGGGATAGGTAGAGATGGAGAGAGAGTGAGATTGAGAGAAGTATATAAGGAGAGATAGAATGAGGGAGGGAGGGAGAATTAGAGAGAGAGAGGGAAGGAGGAAGGTTGGGAGATTGGGAGAGAGGGAGAGAGAGAGTGAAGGAGGGAGGGAGAGGTAGAAATGGAGAGAGATATAGAGAGAAGTATATAGAGAAGGAGAATAGAGAGTGGGAGGAGGGAGGGAGAAGTAGAGAGAGAGAGAGAGAGGTCTACAACATAAGGGATAAACAATGAGTGAGATAAAGAGAGAGAAATATGGTACAAATTGTTGATTACTAAAATTTGACCTCTTGATTACTAAAATTTGACATGTTGATTACTAAAATTTTACCGTCTAAAAAATTATAAGATCTTCCAAAAACTAGAATTTGCATTATAACTCCTAGAGATCCAAAACCACTCTCAAACATACTAAAACTATATACATGAAATATAACTTAGAAATTAAATGTCCATATGTAAATGTCAAATCATAGTTTCCCTGGAACATAAGCACAAGAAAGAGAAAAAAAGAGAAGGATCTTTTTTTCAATATAGACCATAAGATGCTCTCATTTTTTAATGCATTCAAATAGCGCGGGCGTATTATAATGCGAGCATGTTATAACACACTTATATATTTTGAAATTCAAACCATAACATGGGAACGTTATAATTAACTTGTGTTTTGGCTTGGTAATGAAAAATCCTAGGCTCGATCATTACCAACCCATAACGAGTGCATTTTGTTATAATGCGCTCATGTTTTTGCTATTTCGGGACCAAAAATTGAAGTGGCCACTTTTTGGACCCCATCTTTGTGAACTTACCTGATAATCCTCCAATATCTTCTCTTTTACGTTGGATATGGAAACCAAGAATTCTCTATTCTTGAATAACATTGAGCCTTCCATTGTAGCATACCAGTTATCCCTCTCTACACCTTCTAAGACTCTGATCATAAAGGAATCCTTAACATATTTATCCATGATGGAATCCTTCCTATCACTTGATATGATAGACACATGGCATAGTGTAGATCTCTCATAGAGTGCATCCACCATAACATTCTTCTTTCCCTTGATATATTCAATATCAAAATCATATTCTTGTAGATTACTCACCCATTTTTGCTACCCGCCATTCAAATTTTGCTGGCTTAGGAAGAATTTTACACTATTAAAATTTGTCTTAACCATAAATCTTCCATACACTAGTTATTTCTAAAACTTCTCCAAAGCATGCATTATATATAGCATCTCTTAGTCATATATGGTATATCCCTTTTCATTGTCCCTCAATTTCCTACTTTCAAATGCTACGGGATGTCCCCCTAAGAGAGAAAAATGTTGATCCCTTTAGTGGAAGCATCACATTCTATAAAAAATGAAATGGAGAAATCAAGAATTGAAAGAACTAGATAAGAACTCATTACCTCTTTCAATTTCTCAAAATTTCTTTACGATTCCTCTATCCATTCAAAGGATCTTTCTTTATTTAGATTGGTGAGTGGTACCGCAAACTGAGAAAATACTTTGACAAACCTTTGGTAATAGATACACAATCCAAAGAAACCTCTTAGCCGGGACAAGTTTGTAGGAGGTGGCCAATCAAAATGGATTGGATCTTCTGTTAATCAACTTTAAATCCTTTACACTTATGAGATGTCCCAATTACAATATCTCTATTGACCCAAAATCACATTTGGACATCTTTGTAAAGAGAGACTATTGTTCTAGAATTCCCAAAACTATATCCAAATGCTTCAAATGTTATTCCCATGTTTTTTTATAGATTAGGATATCATCAAAGAAAAAAAACACAAAAATCCTCAAGTTCTTACCAAAAACATGATTCATGCATGATTGGAAATTTACGAGAGCATTAGTGATACCAAAGGGCGTAACCAAGAACTTAAAATGCCCATAGTGACATCGAAAAGAAATCTTCTGTACATCTTCTTCCCTCATACAAATCTAGTGGTATCCAAACCTCAAATAAATCTTTGAGAAGTACACTACACTAGGTATCTCATCAATAAGCTCATCTATCCACAATATGGGGTACCGATTCTTAATGGTCTTCTTTTTCAATGCTCGATAATCTATTCACATCCACAAAGTGCCATCCTTCTTTTTTACCAACACCACAAAAGATGCAAAAGGGCTAGAGCTTGGTCTGATGTAGCCCATATCTAACAGCTCCTTTATTATTTTCTCTATCTCCTCATAAATTCAGGGATGGGGTAAGGAGTGGTCATAGTTGGCTTTGATCCCAGTTCAAGTTTTATGATATGATGGGAACCTCTATTCGGTGGCAATTTGGGAGGCATGCCACTAAAATCTAAACTATGCTTATTTAAAATATTCTAAATATTAATATGAAATTTGACCATTCTTACCTTAAAAAGAGTATTTTGAAATCACCAAACAACTAGTAGTCCAAGCAACTTGGTTCTTCCGAAAGATCCTCTCCATTCTTTTGGCTGATAATACTTGTGAGTTACTCCATTAGCCATTCCCTTTAGAACCACATCCTTCCCATTGGATTTGAACTTGAGTTCCATCATTTTGTATTTTGTAGTATACTCACCCAATGAGTGTAGCCACTGCATGCCCAAAATTACATCAATTTCACCTAAACCAATAATATAGAAGTCATCAAAAACCTTATGACCTCCAAATGTTATGTCCAACTTCCGATTTTTCTCCTTGTATGGTAAGTTATACCCATCCACCACGTGACAATGAAGCCTTCAAAGTCTTCCACATTTAGTATTTTCCTCTTCACAAGTCCTTCATCAATGAAGTTATGGGTAGCTCCTCCATCAATCAGAACAATCACTCTTTTTCTGACAATGACTCCTCAGAATTTGAAAGAATGGTACCTATGTGTGCCAAATAGTGATGCTAGAATACCACCATTTTCTTTCTCCTTATCCCTCTAGAGGGGTATATTCTGGATCATGAAATTGATTAGACTCATCTGATTCTAACTTTCTATTAGGAATGAATTCTATATAGTGAACTCACCCCTTTCTAGGAAATTTGTGTCCTAGAACCCATGACTCTCTACAAGAGAAACAAAGTTTCTTCCTTTTGAGCTCATTCTTGGTTTCATCATCAATCTTATTGGGTGCAGTAGGGGGAGAGAATTTCCAAGTAGTCCAAGGCTTATTTTGGAAATTTCCTTTATGCTTATTCCATATTGAGAGTTTTGATTTCTATCGGGGAGCAAAATTCTCTAGATCAAAAGCTTTTCAAATGGTCTCTTGAAGTGTTGGGGGTGGAAAGCCTTCACCAAGCCCCTAAGTTGCTCTACCGAGACTTCAATGAATATGACTATGAGTCTCTTATTTGAGATTTTGATTACCATGATTGATAGCCTTTGGAACTTTTCAACATATTATTCCACACTTCCCTTTTGTTTGAGGTGAACTAATTCTCTAAAATGTTCTTTTGGATCTCTCCTATCAAATCTCTCAACTAGTCTGCTATATAACTCATCATAAGATTTGATCAATTTATGGCCTTGAGTGATCAAACCATGGTACCACCAATCATGAGAAATTACTTCCAAATGTGGGGTGGAAAATTTGATGGAATATTCTTTAGACATAGGTTTGAGTGCTAAGTACATATCATGTTTCTGCAACCTTGCTCTAGCAACGCTCTTCTCAAATCCATCAAAGGATGAAATAGATAGCTTCCCCAATGAGTGATCCAAATATTTTATCTTAGGTGGTGAATGGTAAGTTCCTTTCTTATTCTTCTTCATTGCCATGAAATATCTCAAAGATAATATCTACTTGATTTGAGGGTCCAAAGCTCTATAATCTTCATAAGCTCTTAAGATGTCATCTTGGAGGGTAGTTTCTTCCCTTGGAACTTCTTTTACTCTCCGAATGAATTTAGGCTTGAGAGGCGTTTTATTGAAGTCAATTATGAAGCTTTGTGTAGAAACCATCTTCTCCTTCCCCATTCCACCACTAGTTTCACTGGTATTTCCAGCTCCATTAATACTATCATTCTCCTTCCTACCATTAGTTTACATCCACTAAAACATTTGGCCAAACATTTCAACAAGATGATTTTTCCCTTGTATCATTTCCTCAAACTTTTCATTGGCTTCTTCCACTTCATCATCCATGGTTTCTTATTGACCTAGTTTCTTTAATTCTCTCCTCTAGAGCCTAATCTCCCTTTCACTTGGAAACATTAATCATTAGAAAACCCTACAAGCTGGTAGAATCATGTTCTGATACCATTGTAATTCCCCTAACATATAATTCTAGCAAAATGCTGATTTACAGATTGTATTCAATACACATCAACACATGAACACAAAGATAATACTCTAATATATTGATAAAATTCATAATCTGATTCATATATATGATATATCAAGTACAAATCACGACAATGATCTGAAATGATATACAAGGTTACATAGATAAACAATAGTATTGTTAACTTCCTTACATAATCCTTGAAACTTAGATGAAATCCCTAAATGAAAATGCCCTCAGGAACCAAAGGGGTTTCATCCTTTGATCCTAGTGACTGCTGGGTTTTCGTCTAATGACCATAAAATCCTATGGGTTTTCATCCACATAAGTGTTTAGAACACAAGTATTCCAAAATACAAAAAAATGACATAGTAATTAGATAACTATCACATGAGTTGACTTCCTACATTTATGTGCTAACAATTTCGCTTAAGGAATAGGTCGGCCTTTAGCCAAAATGGTGCCAAAGCCCATAATTTGAATTTCACATGCTACACTAGGTCAAACTTAAAGCCAAAGTAGATTATTTTGGAATTAGAGTGCCACCCTACGAACCTATCCACATGCTTCCCTGGTCCCTCCCTTCTTTTTGAAACTTCGTAATTGATGTCGCATGATCTAGAGGTGTCATCCATTATGCCTGTTCAAGTAGGTGCCATTTTCCCACCATAGTCATCTTCTGATAATAATATCTTTCTGACACCTAATCCATTTCCCTTGGGATTTTGATATTATGTGCAAGTGTCATCGTGAATGCTATGTTTTGAACTGCAAGCTAAAGTGTGCTCCTACAGAGGAATGCAAATGAACTCTTGGGAGCAATTATGCTCTTGTACAAAGAGCCTAGATTGGAAATCTTCCATTGGCAATAAATTTTCGGAGCTTGATCCTTGTATTATGAAATTGGGATAGAGTATAGATGGATCTTGGCTAATATTATGTCCTTGACTACATGCTGATTGGCCCTTCTACGATGAAATGTGACATAATTCTTAGATGCAATTCTGCATTGGTCTTTTAAGAAAAAGGGACATGACAATATCTATTTCTAATAATACACCTTTAGTAGAGAGTATTTTTGCCTCTAAACCTCATAAATTAAATATGCGCAATGACTTCTACCTTATATGTAATGTTTTAATTTTTATTTATTCTCCATGGAATTGGATATGATCTTTACTCTATTTGGAATATTTTTTTGGATGCAACCACAAATCCTATTTATATACCTATATATTTTCCATTGGAAGGCTACTTAATGAAGTGTCATTCCATTCTTCTCTTTGTAAGTGAGTTATTTCACTTTAATTTTAACATATCATTGAAATCACTTTTCCTAATTAATGACTATACACTTCTCTAAAAAATGGATTTTTTCATGCACTACTTTTTTTTTTTCATATAAGTTTTTAATGGTGGCATTATACTTGTTTTATTTATTTAATCTTTCTATTCTCTCAAGTGGAATATATTTCCCTTGTAATTTCCCAAAGGTGGGTTAGGTTTCCCTTTTAGTGTTTTTCAAGTGATTTTATTTCAAAAGAGATTTTCCATCAATTGGGAAAAAATATTAGTGAGTGTTTCCTATAGCTTCTCCTTTGATTAATAATTTCTCATCTTGTATTTTCATAAACATACAAAAAAATCATGTTACTTCCTTTTCAAAATAGAGCTAAATCTTTGGTGCATATAACATATTTGTAGTGTTAATCAATTTACATAGTATATTTGTTGTTATGCTGAACTCATTTCTTAGTAAGAAATACTATAAACTATAAAATTATAGATGTGTTATAGGAGGAAGCAATAATGACAAATATTTAAACATGATTAGAGAGACGGATCACTAACACATAAAATTGGAAAAAATAAATTATATTACTTTGTCTATTTGTACATGACATACTCTCTTGAGAGATGCATAACTACTTATCTTCCTATAAATATAAGTTGAGATTATTATTATATATATTTGGACCCATGATCTATCTGATATGTTTCTTACCTCTTTACATATGTTGCACTATATGTATACGTTACATTACAAGAAAGAAAGTTAGACTCAAACAACTATAAAATAATTAAGGGCTTATTATAGATATTTGGACTTATTTTCTATCTAAAATGTTTCTTATTTATGCATGTTACATGTGAAGAAAGAAAGTTATTCTCTAGCTGTGTCACAAAAAAATGTATCCTTGGACATTTTTATGCTCATTTAGGTCTTTGTTGTGAATTTTGGCCTAGTTTTGCCTATATTTAATGTTGTAATGTGGCCAACACATTCACATTAGGTCCCAGACCCTTGTAAATCAATAATAACCTTATGATGTCTTGTAAAAGTGTTGTGAAGTGTTGCAACACACTTTCACACTTTTCTAGGATCTCATTAATATATTTCACTTAAATAACCTCTTTTTATCACTTACCAAGCCTTATTTCAACGTGTTGTAAGGAGTTGCAACAAAATCTCACACTTTTCTAGGCTTGTCATCAATAATTACACCTTTCTTATGCTTTAATTGGCCCCATTTTATGCTTACATGCCTTATTCAATTGTATTTTTGAGAATAAACCCAATAAACATCATTTAATATTATTTAATCCCCGACACCCACTTAAAATGCCTAAGTGGGACCAAGTCGTAACTTGGGGTGGCTTAGGCCCATTTGGCTCAAAAATCAAAACAAGTTCAAAATTCTGGCGAGTTTTTTAAAATTTTCTAAGACCTAAGGTCAACTTGTCATGTGGTATTTTCAAGAATTAGGGCATAATTTTGTATAAATATAAGGTTTTCCACTCATTTTGGGACATTATCCTTTTTCTACCTTCTTCTACCTTCTCTCTTGATTCATTCATCACTCTTCTCAAGCAAGCTAGGGTTTTGTCATGTTCTAAGTCATCAAGAAGCATTCAAGGGAAAATTCTTCATCCATTGTTGCAGAACTTCAAGATCTATCATCATGGAAAGTTTCTAATTCTTTTATTTCATGTTCATACTTCATTATCTTATTTAATAATTTTGGTTTAATTACGTAAAGGGGGTTTGACGAAGGCAAACACCCATGCCCTAACATTCAACATTTCTCTCTCTTTCCTTGTGTGTTTGCAGATTTAGGCATCTTGAAGGCTTGGAAATCATTGAAGAATAGGTTGAAAAATTGTTGAAAACATCTCCTTGTTTGCAAAGCCTAAATATCCACAAAAATTCACTTATAGTGTTAGAAATCATAGTTTCAGATTCAGATACTTGGAGGAACAGAAAGTGCAGACCGAGGGTTTCCGTTTCCACTTTCGAATTTTGAAAAAAGCCAAAGTGGACTAAGTCGCCATCAATGGTGACTTAGTCTCATTGCACATTTTTTTTAGAGTTTTCTATAGATTTGGATACCCATTTGGTTGAAATGGGCTCCGATGCAGTTTTCCAGATCTGGGACTAGGTCACCCAAAATGGTGAATTAGTCCCAGTAGGCTAGAATTCTAGGACCAACAACATTTCCAATCTCCATTCCAACCTCTACAAGTTTCCAGGTGCACACATTCAGTTTTGCAGTTTTCTTTTTTGCTTCATGGTCATTTCTAGGTCTTTTTACATACAACATTGTTTTTTCAAACACTTTGCATTTCATTAGTTAATCTATTTTATTAGTTTTCAGCATTTAGGACCTTCTATTTAGATATATTTCAATCCCATTAGCATTAGTATTGAATGAACCACCAAGTTTTTGTTTGAAATCTCTCTCCTTTTAGGTGCAAAACCCTAGAAGTGCTAGAGAGAACCTTTCCCCTAAAATTTGTGGTTCACTAACAACTACAAAATAGTTGTTGTTAGTGTGAATGGGGTTACTTCCTAACTAGATATTAGTGATGACCTATTCAAACATTAATAAGTTTACTTAAGAGTTAGTTTCCTAGGTGGAATTCTAGAAACTAGTATTTAGTGGGACCATATCTCATTAATAGGCATGTAGTTATCTAGGCATTTAATATTTCACTCATGCATTTATAATTGTGCATTGGTCATTTAATTTTTGTAACTAAGGTGGTTATCCAACCTCCTCTCACCTTGCCTATATAAGGAAGGCTCTTGTACATTTGTAAATCATTCTAGATCAATTCATCATAGATCATCATTTGATCAAGTTCTTTTCTTGCTCGTAGTGCACTACTTTATTGTTCATGTGGATGGTATTCTTCTTGGTGATCCTTTGAAGTATGTGCAACTTCATTTGGGTTATAGTTCATATTGCCAACATGGTATCAGAGCTTAGGCCATAGGAGATCCATCTCATATCAAGAAGTTGAGATGAGGAGACTATCATAGGCTGAAGGTTTTCATGAAGGGATAGTTGTTCTTATCTGGGAGGCAACTGATTTTTGAGGCACTTTGGGTCAGATTTGACCCCACTATTGTGTTTAGAACGTTTGAAAACCTAAGGAACACCTACCCATTTGTCAAAATTTGACTTCGCCATCCGGAATCCATCAAAGGTTTCTTGTAGTGATATTGGAAGGGCATGATACGAATCATACAAGTTGTAGGAAAAAATTTTTCCTCCCTTGTTGCAGAAAAAAATCCACTCTTTGGTTGACATCATATAAAATACTTCATATTCTAAGATAAATTTATTTTTTGGCAATTTTTTTAAGAATCAGGTGACTATTTTAATTTTGACGGCTAAATGACCTTCATAGAAGCCCCATCATGTCTTAATTAGGCAACTTTCTTAAAATCGCAATAACTTTTGACTCGGGTATCAAATTTTCACAACGAGATATCGTTGGAAAGCTGGTTCTGAGAACTATCTAGTGGTGCAAGAATTTTTATCAGATTTTATTCTTGTAATATATTATCACAACTTGAAGTTAGTGCATCCTTTTGGATTCCCAAGCTCGTATCTTTTCACCAATTTTCTGATTTTGGAGATTCCAATGACATTGTGAAGGTGATCTAGATCTCTATCATTTAGTCCATATACTTTTTTAGATTTAGCCCAAGGTACATTCTATTGAGTTTTTTCAATTCAAGGAATTTTCTTGATAACTTGGACATACTGCAATTTGTAGAAATTATATTTGCATTGGGATGCTTCATTTTCAGTTGTGCATCATATTTGGGAGTTTCTAATTCGTATTGAAGGTCAATGTCTTTGTAATATTGGAGATCAATCATAGTTTATTATGAGGTTTTCATTTCATCCTTCCCTAATTATATTGGAAAGGGGAAACTATAAACAATGGAGAGACTACATCATAAAACATCTCCAATCACTTCAGTTGTTGCCATATTTGTATGGTTTTTTCCCCCTCCTCATAAAGGTATCTAAAAATTTGATTGGAGTTGCAGAAGGTATGATTTCTTAGAGGTTATTGCAATGCATGTTGATGATGATGTTTTGAAAGCTATTGATAATTGTGATTGTCCTCATATTATTTGGACTAAGAATTGAGAGATATATGGAGATCTTGATACTTCACCATTCCTCGATGATCATGATTCAAAATATCATGTGCCTCTTCATTCTTTAGACAAGATACCCTATGATGATATTGCTATGTAGGAGCTTAAAAATTTAGAATGCTTCGAATCTTCAGATGAGGATGCCAAGGGTTCTTCAGATGCTTCTTCTTCATCAAAGATAGTTGATGTACCTTCACCTTTAGTGATTCCTTGTCCAGAGTCATTGATTGAGGCTTCCATCATTCCTATTCAACAGTACATATTTAGTTTTCTAGACTTGGGATCATAGGATGACTTTGTTTTAGGTATTATAGACTTGGCTACTTCTATAGGTTTGGAGGACATTCTTGAGGGGATATCTCTCCTCTATGAATATTCCACTTTGGAGGGTTTTCTTGAGTCTCCATATTCCATTGTTTCGACATTGATTGGCGATCCTGATCTTGGCGAGATTACCTTGGAGGCACTTGATTCCTCTTCAAATATTTCATATATCAGGCTTCTTCCCTCCCATTTCATTATGGAGTTGGAGTTTCTTCAACATCTACCATTGGATTTTATTCTTCCTAGTGGGAGACATCTGGTTTGTCGTCACTGGACACTCTTTTGGCTTCAGACTTCTTTCAATGGTTTTGAGGATACTTCATTTAGGGGGGAAATCTAGTCTCCATATATTCCTTCAATGGAGGGATCATTGTTGGAAAGAGACACTGCACAAGTCATCAGGTGTTGTCATTGATGGCAACTCTAGTCAGTGATTCAATCCACATGATAACATTTGATCATACTGGAAGTCAGATCAAAGTTTTGTGATTAACTGTAAAGATAGAACATAACATCCAATAGAATTATGTTCATCGATTCATATGCAAATATTTTGATATCATTTTGATTTTTGGATCTCAGGGAAGTTTTTTTAGTATATGATCTATGTATCCTTGAAGCTTAGAGCCTCGTATCAATCTGTGTGCAAGTTAGAAGATCTAGTTTATTGTTTTTACTGTTTATCAGTGCAGAAAGATGACTTGGTGAATATAATATGTTGTGGATATTTGAGGAGTAATTGTTTAAGTGTTTGTGTGTTCTAAAATGTTGATTTGGGTCCTCACTATGCTATGACTGACTTTGGTTGGTATGCATTGAAAATCATGTGTGAATTAAGTTGACAGTTTGTAATATTTTCAAATTTTGTGGAAGATGACATGTAGTGATTAAATCCCTAGTGGCAGATATATATAAGTGATTTTTTATATCATTTGGATATATGTACAAAGTGTGTTGGTGTGTGTTGTAAAATTCAGAAGGATTATAGAACGATTATGCAGAGTTTCACTTGTGCATAAAAGGATTTGTGATGCGAATTAAAGTAGGCAAAGCAGAAGAGCAGAACCAGACAAAAGGTCAAGAATGTGATTGATGTGCTTAACCGGAACTATAATCAGGCATTAGTAGATGTTATTCCTTTAGTTCAATTCTTCAGATGGATTTAATATGAATGTTTGTAAGACAATGAGTCTTCATTTTGTATCTGAGCAGTGAGCTCTAGGTAGTGTGCCTGAATGCATGTGAATTCCCATTTATAAACACTTATTTCTAAGTATGCTCATATTGTGGATTGGCCTCCCACCATGGTTTTTCCCCTAATAGGGTTTCCATGTAAAAATATTGGTGTTATGGTTGTTTGATTTTTGTTGCTGCATCTTTCTTTTGGTTATATGGTTTAAGTGCTTTAAGGATTAGATTAATAAAGTTAAAAATTGCAGAACACTGACTCACCACCCTCTCAGTGTTCCTTGATTCCAACAATTGGTATCAGACAAGGTTCCTTGGAAGAAGTTTAAAAACTTGGGGAAGATATGGGAAAGTGATTCAATGGATTCAAGCAATCTTCAACAACAACTTTTGGTGGAAATAGATGATCTTGATTAGTCCAAATCTAAAGTCTGGGAATTGTAGGAAAGTCTCTTAAATGCTAGGAAATTCATTCAATCATTGAAAGAAAAAATCAACAAGTCAAGAGAAAAAAGAAAGGAAATCTATGATCAAATCAAGAAGAATGATAGTAAAAGCATGGAAAATGAACACTCGAGTCAAGCCTCGAAGGGAAAGACAGAAGAATGTGAAATTTTTTCTAGAGAAAATGTTGTTCTAAAGCATGAGACAAAATCTATTATGATGAGGATGCCTAAAGAGATTGAAGACAAAAAGAAGAATGAACATAATCTTGCTCAGTCCTTGAAAGAGAAATTTGAAGAATGCAGCAAAATTAATGATGGATTCATTAATCTGGGGCTTGAATTGTAGCAATCCAGAAATAATGAAGAAGAGCTTGAAAGATAGGTTGTTACCCTCAAAGATGAACTTGCTACTACAAATGAATACAAGGAGAAGTTCAAGATTAGCTTAGCCAAGCTTGATGAACTAATTAAAGGTCAGAGGACTAAAGGTGACAAGCGAGGTCTTGGATATGAGGAAGGAGAAAGTTCTAGATCTAGACAAAGGGGATTTAGGCAAGGAAATCAGATGAACAAAGCTGGAAGGTATCTGATAAGACAACCTAATGATCACAGGTTCAATGGTTAATATTTTGGTTACAATAAATTTGGTCACATGGCTACTCAGTGTAGAAGTAGAATCAATCCAAGCGGTTCATCATTTTTTGGTCAGTGTTTCAATTGCAATAAGTATGGTGATAAGTCAGTTGAATGCAAAAATATGTCAAATAAATTTTTCAATAGAGATGTTAGATGTTATGCATGCAATATATTTTTCCATGTTGCTAACCAGTGTAGATAAAGAGAAAATAAATGGAATAATTGGTCTGGACAAAGAACTGTGATATGCTACAACTGTAACAAATTCGGGCAGATTGCTAGATTTTGCAGAAGCAGAAAGGGTCTGGTAAATCAAAGAAAAAATATGCAGAAGGATGATAAAGGAAAAGGAAAAGTTACTACAGGTGATCCCAAGAATCAAATGAAAAAGACATGGGTGAAGAAGAGTCCCTATGTTGCAAAAAATGAGCCAACACCAGAATCTGGATCTGGTAATTCCTCTGAGAATTAGTTCATGGGCTCTGGCTGAGGGGGAGTTCTCAAGAAGATATTTTAACTCCCTTGTCGGTAGTTGGTACCGGGATATGGATGAGTGCAGAGATTACATTGATGATCTATAGATGCTACTGAAATAGTTGGAGAGAGTATTTATGCAGATTTGAAGGTCTGCAAAAGAGTTATCTTTCATAGAGCATGGAAACATGGTATCCAGATGAGTTAAGGAAAAATAATTTATTGTGACAAAAATTTAGGTGTGTGAATGATAAATGGTCATTTGTATTCTTCATTTGTCACTTTTAACTTTGAGAAGAAGAAGTTTGGAGAGCTATGAAGCAAAATTTGGAAAAACTTGGCAAAGATTCAACGTGAAGACGATTTGACAATCAAATCTTAATCCGGTGAAAAGGTATTTATCGGGAAAACTTGTGAGTTTATGTAAATGGCTACTCTATTGGTAGTTGATGTCAAGGATAGAACTTGCATGAAGTTCAAGTGGCATCCTTTCAAATCAATTGAGATAGAGCCCTTAGGTGCATTTTTGTCCGTTCCGCACGACGTCTTGCATATTGAAGAAATTAGGGCATACATTCATGCAAAATTGAGGAGTTAAGGAGCTCATAGTTGTTGAATTTGTATTCCAATCACCTTGTGGGAGAGGAATTCTGTGTTAAAATTGAATTCAAAACCTTAGAGGAGAAGAAATTCCTGAAGATTGTGAAATTTCCCATGTTTGAAGAAAATGAGTGGGTCCAATATATTTTGAGCCGAGTTCATGCTAAATTTATGTGGTTGAGTCAACATTTTAAGATTAAAAAAGAAGCTATAAGCACTATTACTGGTTTAAATTCCTCTAGTGGGTTGCCAATCTTGAAGTCCGTGAAGAATCAAATAGTTACTGATGCAATCGGTTCAATGTTTGATAAAAGAGATATGAAAATTGATGATATCATTGAAGTTGATGTCATATTTGCATCTATGGTCATTGGTTACAAAATCTATCATTCTAGCTAAGATAATTCTGTATCTGACATAAATATCTATGCAATATATCAGATGGTGAAGGAGAATGCGGAGTATGACCTATGTGAGCTACTCAGAAGTCAGCTAATTGAGAATCTTGGTAAAATCAAGAAGGATAAGAAGAACATTTTCAAGTATGACAATTTTCTTTTGTGTCTATTCTTCTACTTCATGAATGAAGTTCCGAGAATTGGAAAAGTGCATTAGCAAGGTGATAAACCTGTAGCTTTTCAAATAAGAGAAATGTTATACAAAATTGGAGATATCAAGGCAAGAAAAACTACTATTTGGGGTTATTTGAAGAGATTTCAGTGTAATGCAAGCTAGGGAAATGATTCCCACATCTACTGTTGAAAATTACAAGGAAACAATATGCTTCATGGTTGATATTGATTAGTGCTTAATGGAAGATGTAGAACCTAGAATAGTGTGGGTAATGCCTATGGGTTATGAGGTTGAAGAACATGTCTTGGAGTTGTATGCTGAACACTTGTTGAGTAAACCTTGGGATTCGACAAAATAAAAATTTGGTACTTTTTGCAGAGAAGGATATACAAGTGCATAATCAACTGAGAAAGCCTGTGATAGTTAGGAGAGTCAGAAGGGAAGTTAAGGCCTTTGTAGATAGCGTGGGTATATCTACAGAAGATATGAGAGAAGATAGAAGAAAGAGAGAACAAGCTTTACAAGAGCCTTCTAGAACTAAAATTGCTAGTCCGACAACATCCTCTTCCTGATCTAGATCTACAAGGAGATCTACACAATTATCCAGTTCTACAGTGAAATCAAGTCCTATAAAAGCTCAAGTGAAGTCATCCGATAGAGAAGGAAAGAGGAAGAAGGATAAAAGAAAAATATTTTATGTTGCAGTTGAGGAAGATGAGGAAACATAATATGATGAAGAAGTGAGAGAAATTAAGCATCAGGGTACAAAGGAAACAATAGTCTCTAAGGACAAGACCTCCGATAAAAAAGAGAAAGCAAAGGAGAAGATGAAAACTAACAAACCGGGTATGTCTATAAAGGAAGTTGAGAGAGGAATAATCAAGGATGGTAATCTTAAGCCACTATGTCAATGGTATGATACTTTTGATGGTGCTGGTCAAAGAAAACTGAAGAAGAAACAATAAAGTATTTGAATGCTTTGAATTTGACTCTCATTGAGATCATGTCCCAGTTGCCTAAGTGTCTGTATGAAGTTTTGGAAATGAGAAGAGTGAATTCAAGAACTGAAGATGAGCAGATGAGAGAGCGAATTCTTGCAGATTTATGTCTGGTGATGTCTATTGAGGAAATGAGGATAATTACGAATGGTGCTAATAAATATTTCAAGAGAAAAATAAGAGTAAACAAGCTTATGATTGGTCAAACTCAAGAGGTAGCAAAAGAAACTGAAAGAATTCTAAAGGAAGTCTTGTTAAAGAACATGATCAATGTTGTTTCTGAAGTAGGTCATGATGAAGATATTGCATCTTATCTGATGGTTGGATAAGTAAAAGAAGATATAGCTGAGGACACTCATATTCCTCTTGATGTGCATAATACAAAAGTTCATATGGAGACTGAAGCTCCTGAAGATGTGATAGCTGAAGGAGTTGAGATTCCTAAAGACAAGCAAGAATTTGAAGCTGAGGAAACAATGATTGAGGAAAAGAAGGTTGAAGTAAAGGAAGTTCCTATGGAAGAAAGAGACACTACAAAAGTAGTGAAGGAATTTTCGGAAGAGAAACAAGAAGAGTTTGACATTGAATTGGGTGAAGGTCCTATTAATTTGGCTACTTTGTCTCCGATTCAGAAATTGAAAGTCACATCATTTTCTTAGGTGAAGGCTAGGGAAGAATTGTTGAAGTCTCACATTGAGGATAGTGAGCTATTGAGTCTTGCATTTGACATCCTAGAGAGAATCATACCTTCTCATGTTAAGGATCCATCTAGTTCTCCCTCTGGTGAGCTGAAGAAATTGATTAATTTTGTAAGTACTCATTTTGAATGCCTTGAGAAGTCAGCTGAGGACAAGGTACAAAAGGAATTTGATGATAAAACGTTCAATAGGGTAAAGTGCATGATTGCTAATGAAAAATAATTATTAGCTACCTGTGTGAAGACTATTCAAAGTGTACTACCTGAAGGAGGAAAGATCTATAAGTCATGTTTATGTTTGTCTAAATTTACCAAGGACAATGAGAAGAAGATTAAGGATCATGAGAAATAGTTAGCTGATATTTTTGAAGCATTTGATCCTCTACCCATTCCCGTGAGAAATGATGAAGGTCAAATCATATCCCTACTTGACAAGATAAAGAGTTTGAATCATGATAATGATAGAATTGTGGAAAGAGCATGTGAGATTAGAGGCCTAATTGGTCTGAAGATGGAAACAATATTGAGTGCATTGAAGGAAGCGTAAGAAGCTTTGGCGGCCAGTGATCCGGTGAACCTTGAGTCCGTAGAGATGCAATATTATCTATTCTATGGTCACATTACTATCTTGGAGAGTCTCAAGAAAGTTTGGGACAAAAGTTTGAACCTGTTGAAGAACAATTTTCTAGATCTGTTCAAGTCTATGTAAGTTAGTGAGGCATGTTTGTATAGTTTGTTTATAAATTTTTTTGTGAGCGGATTTCCTATCTTTTCCATTTATGTCAAAGGAGGAGAATGGGACAGTGAAAAATGCCTTAATCATCTCAGGGGGAGTTGTGTTCTTGAATTTTTGAAGGTTGGCAGTGTAATTCATGTTGGTACTGATCTGACACTTAGTCATTTTTCACTAAGTGTTGTCATCAATGCCAAAGGGGGAGATTGTTGGCAAGAGACACTCCACAAGTCATCAGGTATTGTCATTGATGGCAACCCTAGTCAATGATTTGATCCACATGACAATATTTTATCATACCAGAAGTTAAATAAAATTTTTGTGATTAACTATAAAGCTAGAATAAAGCATCCAACATAATTATGTTCAACGATTCATATGCAAATTTTATAATACCATTTTGAGTTGTGGATCTTAGGGAAGGTTGTTTAGTATATTATCTATGTTATCCTTGAAGCTTAGAGCCTTGTATCGATCTGTGTGCAAGTTAGAAGATTCAATTTATTATTTTTCTTGTTTATTAGTGCAAAAAGTTGACTTGGTGAATATAATATGTTGTCGATATTTGAGGAGTAATTGTTTAAGTGTTTGTGTGTTCTAACATGTTGATTTGGGTCCTCACTATGATGTGGATGACTTTGGTTGGTGTGCATTGAAAATCATGTGTGAATTAAGATGATAGTTTGTAAATATTTTCCTATTTTATGGAAGTCGACATGTAGCGATTAAATCCCTAGTGGCAGATATATATAAGCGATTGTTTATATTATTTGGATATATGTACGAAGTGTGTTGGTGTGTGTTGTGAAATTTAGAAGGATTGTAGAGAGACTATGCATAGTTTCACTTGTGCATAAAATGATTTGTGATGCAAATTAAAGCAGACAGAGCAAAAGAGTAGAATCAGACAAAAGGTCAAGAATGCGATTGATGTGCTTAATCAGAACTGTAATCAGGCATTAGTAGATGCTATTCCTTCAGTTTAATTATTCAGATGGATTCAATATGAATTTTTGTAAGACACCTAGTCTTCATTTTTTATTTGATCAGTGAGCTCTAGGTAGTGTGCTTGAATGCATGTGCATTCCCATTTGTAAACACTTATTTCTAAGTATACTCATATTGTGGATTGGCCTTCCACCATGGTTTTTCCCCTAACAAGGTTTCCACATAGAAATCTTGGTGTTATGGTTGTTTCCATTGTGTTGCTGCATATTTATTTTGGTTATATGGTTTAAGTGCTTTGAGGATCAGATTAATAAAGTTAAAAATTGTAGAACACTGATTCACCCCCCCTCTCAGTTTTCCTTGATTCCAACATTGTAGACTTGGCTACTTCTACTGGTTTGGAGGACATTCTTGAGGGGATATCTCCCCTCTATGTAGATTCCACTTTGGAGGGTTTTCTTGAGTCTCCGCATTCCATTGTTTCAACATTGATTGGGGATCCTGATCTTGGTGAGACTACCTTGGAGGCACTTGATTACTCTTCAGAGATTTCATATATGAGGTGTTGGACTCAAGGGAACACTGAGAGGGGGGGTGAATTAGTGTTCTACAATTCTGAACTTTATTAATATGCTATTGAAACCATTTCACTATTAGACCAAAGGAAAAATGCAAATACACAAAACAATCATCCAAAATGCAATAACACAAGTATTTTTACATGGAAACCCCGTTAGGGGAAAAATCATGGTAGAGGTCAATCTAAAATTTGAGTACTCAAATATAAGTTTTACAAAATGGGAATGCACTTGCATTTAGGCTCAGTTCCTAGAGCTCATTGCTCAAAATAGGAAGGCTCACTACCTTACAAAATTTTTAGATTAAATCCATTTGAAGGGTTGAATTGAAGTAATAGCATCTACTCATGTTTGGTTATGGTTCTGGTTCAGCTCATAGATCAGATTATGGACCTTCTGTTTGATTCTGCACTTCGCTCTGCTCTGCTCTTTTATTCACATCACAAATCCATACATAAGTAAATTCACACCACTATTCTTCTGAATTTTATACCACACACTAACATACTTCACATACCATAAACTGTCTCTATATGAATGATGCAACTGGTCTCTTATATATATATCCGCAACCAAAGATTTGATCGTCCATATGTCGGCTTTAATAAAATATAGAATACTTTTCAACAGTCAGAAAAATCCATAATTAATTCTTAATGCGCACCCCCATAGTCGACCATAGCATAATAAGGACCTAGATAAACTTGTTTGAGCACAAAAAACTTTTAAGCAATTACTCCTTAAACATCCACAACGACTATATCTACCAAGTCAACCTTCTAGCATTGATAACCAAAAAATCAATACATCGGATCTCCTAGATCGTAAACCACTGAATGCACACCCAAATAATTCTTGGATAAGGTAGTACAAACATAAAAATAATTTTCTCTAAGATCCACAACCAAAAATGATAATTTGGTGAAGTATACAAATTGACAAATTTAACTTTAACTGGATACCCTGTTCTTCACTCTTACTTCCGGTACTAGCTATCTCTTTACTCTGTCTGCTGGTATGGACCAATACTAAACTATGGACCAGATCAATGACTTAGGTTTCCATCAATGACAACACTAAAATCCATATTCCAACAATCTCCCCCTTTGGCATTGATGGCAACACTTAGTGAAAAATGACTAAGTGTCAAAACCACTATGAGTACGCTGCCAAACTTCAAAACATAGCCCCCCCTAAAATTGATAAGGAATTTTTCACTGCCGTCTCTCCCCCTTTGACATTAATGAAAATTACGTATTGAATCTCCCCCTTGGAAGTATAACCAAAAATTCAAAACTGATTCAAAGTTTTGAAAAGACAAACTACTACTAGAGTCAAAAGATTATCTTGTGATTTTCTTTCATCTTCGGGAGGAATTTCTTCCAAGATTATGTTGCAATTCCAATGATTATGATCATGTTGTTATTCTTAGATGTCTTGTTGACAATCTCGATGAGAGATTCTGGAATTGTGATCGCATTCTCTAATTTTTCTCCTTTCCTCAGTATCTCAATCATTTGTTCCAATCTACATTCAGTTAAGTCCTTTACTTTACAAAAAGTGTCTACAAGATTGTTTTTAGTGAATTGAAATTTCGCATGCTCAGACTGTAACTCTTGAATCCTTTTCTTGATTTTATTGTCCTAATCCTGAGACATATCGAAGATTTTTCCAAACCCATTTAACTCTATTTCAATTTGATCCAATTTTTCTTTGTATCTTCCAACTGCATGAGGCCAACAGATGTAGTAGTTATAGATGTTATTTGCTGCACTTATGCATTCCCTTAGTTCATTCATTTTCCTTTTCAACTTGGTAAGAGATATTATGTATTGTTTCTTCAGATGTAAGATTACTTCTTCTTCTTCTTTGTTTTGAGACTCAAAGTCCATGGTTTCCTTGATCATTGAATCATTTCTTTTAAAAAAATATTCTGAAAAATCTCCAACTTGATTTGGCTGTGCAAAACATGAGCACTCAATACACTTGAAATCATATCTTGATCATATGAGGGTTTGATAGACCATAACTTAGCAATTTTCTACGTTCCACTTTTGTCATGAACACGCTCCAGTAGTTTTTATTTTGTTAAGTCATCTTCTTCTTTAATTGCTTTTGTCAATTCCTTTTCTTGTTCTGGTTCAGTTGATTCTAGTTCTTTTCCCTGGGTGTCCTTAGTTTCCTTAAGATTCCTCATCTGGTATATCCATAATCTCTTGTTATTTTCCTTTTCTGTCAATTTTTGGAAATTTGCATGTTGGAGGAGTACAGGCAACAGTTTCATTTTATCTTTTCTTCTTTCTCTCCATCTCATTGGAAGAGGAACCAACTTCAAGTGCCCTTACCGGAAGAGAAATACCAACCGAGCCAAACTTTCTTAGCAAACTCTTAAAGAAATTTTCAAATTCTTTATCACAGTTTACCAAACTCTTAAAGTGTGTGTAGATTTGTTTACACATTGGTTCATTTTCTTTCCAAATCACATTGTTGTTCATCGGTAAGCAATTCAGAAAGTACATTACTAGACATGCAACCAAAGTACCAAACCTGAAAGGGTAACCTGCCATATTTGACAATCACACATTCTCCATTAGTCGATATTTTAGCAATCCACACAGGTCACAGTCCTGACCTTCCATTATCATTTTGTGAGAGATGTAAACTGCACCAGCCGAGGTTGCTCCTTCTCTATTTCTGAAAAAGATTTTATAGGATACTCCATGCACAACATACCTTGTTACTGAATCTTTGATTGTCAAAATTATCAATGCTCTTTGATCCCCAATAACTCTAGTTAGGGTTTTGAATTCTTTATTCTAGATAGACTTCTTTCTCGGTATATTCCCAATTTTGCATAACCCAGTCAAATTTTCAATTAATTATTTCGAAATGAGGTAGGGTTTGTCCAGAATTAAAGTATCATCATTCAATTTGCTCAAAATAAACTTAATGATTTATGTTTTCTCAAAATAGGGAAACTCATTCCAAATGTCCAAATTCTTGTGTTTAGCTTCTTTCAGCCACTTCAATTCATCGGGTGACAACAAATTCCTTACAAATCTAATATTCTCACTATTATATTCATCTAGATTGATTGTTCCTTTGTTTTGTTCCATTTTTCCTTTTGAAATCATGTTTCGATTCTATCAAGCACACACCAAAATAAATGAAAGATTTCTGAAGTATCTGATGAATTAGGGTTTCATAGTAGAAATGCCTTCACACCTTCAAAATTATATTGCAAAGTACTCTCCTTCTTCTTTTCTTCAATGCAAAGTGACAAATTAAGGTTTCAACTTGCCTTATACATCTCACACACTTGAAATAAATGCCTTTGCCCTAGGTGTTCCGAATGCCTTGTTTTCTCAGACAACATGAGAAAAATTCTTCCGTGCATCTTCAATTGCTTGAATTTCCTTGTGAGTGTTTTGCAGAGCATCTGTAGATTATTGATACAAATTTTGACAATATTTTCATGATCTGGTACCAGCTTATGGACAGGGGAAAAATGATTTTCTTGAAAAACTCCCCCTAGGCCAATGGCCTGAAATCAATTTCCAAAGGAATTACTAGAAGTGGGTTCAGGTGTAGAACCATTTCCAGTATCAGACTCATTCTTCCTTACCCATGTATTCTTCATCTGATCTCTTATTTCATCCGTAGTCACTTTCCCTTTTCCTTTACCACCTTTCTCTGAGTTTCTGCCTTTGTATACTAGACCTCTTATGCCCATATTTTTGTTTCTGCAGGATCTTACAATGTGACGATATCTATTGCAATTGTAGCACACAATATTTCCTTTTCTAAACCAATAATTCCATTGATTACTTCTTCATCTACATTGATTAGTAATATGCTCAAATCTTCCATAGGTGTAACATTCAACATTCCTTCTACTGATAAAGTTGTTTGACATAGTTCTACATTCGATTGATTTATGACCAAACTTGTTACAATTGAAACACTCACCAAAGAATGATGAATTACTTGATTTTATTTTACTTCTACTTTGAGTAGCCATATGACCAAATTTATTGCAAGAAAAATAGTATCCATTAAAATTTTGAGCATTAGGTTGTCTTACCAGATACCTTCCATCTTTGTTCATCTGATTTCCTTGCCTGAAATTTCTTTGTCCAGATCCAAAAATTTCTCCTTTCTCATATCCAAGGCCTCGATTGTATTTAGTATTCTTATATCCTTGAGTCAGCTCATCAAGCTTAACAAAACTGATCTTAAAATTCTCCTTGTATTCATTTGCAGTAGTAAGTTCATTCCTGAGAAAAATAATATATTTTTCAAGTTTTTCTTCATTATTTTTGGATTTTTGCAATTCATTTTCTAACTAAACGAATTCTCCATTTAATCTACTGCATTCATCAGATCTCTCTTTTAAGGAATGGGCAAGATTCTCCTCATTATTCTTCCTTTCTTCAATTTCCTTAGTCAACTCCATCACCATAGATTCCATTTCATGCTTTAGGGTAGCATTGTCTCTAGAAAGATTTTCACATTCTTGAGTTATTTCCTTCAAGGTTTGATTCAGGTGAGCATCATTTATGTTTTCACTCTCTTTTTGCTTAATCTGATCACAAAGATCCTTCCTCTTTTCCCTGGATTGTACAATCTGATCCTTTAATGAGTGAATGAATTTCTCAACATCCTTAAGATTTTCTTTCAATTCTTGGACTATTGCTTTAGATTGATCAATATCATCAAGCACCACCACAAGCTGCTGCTAAAGACTACCAGAGTCCATTAAATTCAAAGATCCACCTCAAGTTGTCAAAATCCTTCTGAGGAACTAGATCCTGATACCAATTTTTGGACTCAAGGGAACACTAAGAGGTGAATCAGTGTTCTACAATTCCAAACTTTATTAATCTAATATTTAAACCATTTCAACATTAGACCAAAGGAAAAATGAAAATACACAAAGAAATCATCTACAATGCCATAACACAAGGATTTTTACTTGGAAATCCTGTTAGGGGCAAAACCACAATGGCGGTCAATCCACAATTTGAGTACTTAAATATAAGTTATACAAAATGGGAATGCACTTGCATTCAAGCTCACTGCCTAGAGCTCACTGCTCAAAATAGGAAGGCTCACTGCCTTACAAAATGTTCAGATTAAATTCATCTGAAGGGTTTAAATGAAGTAATAGCATCTACTCATGCCTGATTACAGTTTTGGTTCAACTCATAGATCAAATTTTGGACCTTCTGCCTGATTTTGCACTTCGCTCTGCTTTTCTCTACTATTCGCATCACAAATCCATACATAAGTGAATTCACACCACTATCCTTCTAAATTTCACACCACACAGGTTAACATACTTTGCATACCATACACTGTCTCTATACAATTCATACAATCGATCTCTTATATATATATCACAACCAAAGATCTGATCATCCATAAGTCAACTTTAACAAAACATATAATACTTTTCAACGGTCGGCTAAATCCATAATTAATTCTTAATGAGAACCACCCATAGTTGGCCATAGCATAATAAGGACCTAGATAAACATGTTCAAGCATAATTTTTTTCTAATAAATTACTCCTTAAACATCCACAACGACTATATCTACTAAGTCGGCCTTCTAACACTGATAACCAAAAAATCAATGCACCGAATCTCCTAGATCGTACACCAGTGAATGCACACCTAGATAATTCTTGGATAAGGTAGTATGAACATAAAAATAGTTTTCTTTGAGATCCACAACCAAAAATGATAATCCAATGAAGTATACAGATTGATAGATTTAACTTTAACTAGATACCTTGTTCTTCACTCTCATCGGATACCTTGTTCTTCACTCTTATTTCCGGTACTAGCTAGCTCTTTACTCTATCTTCTAGTATGGACCAATACTAAACTGTGGACCAGATCAATGACTTAGGTTTCCATCAATGAAAACACTAAAGAAATATGCCAACATGAGGCTTCTTCCCTCCCATTTCATTATGGAGTTGGAGTTTCTTCAACATCTAACATTGGATTTGCTTCTTCTTAGTGGGAGACATGTGGTTTGTCGTCATTGGACACTCTTTTGGCTTCAAAATTCTTTCAATGGTTTTGAGGACACTTCATTCAGGGGGGAAATCTTGTCTCCATATATTCCTTCAATGGAGGGATCATTGTATTGAATTATTTAGATCTTGTTCAACATCAGTTTCCACATAGTCTTGGTTTTTCATCTTCTTTATTGATTAGGCATGTACCTGATTTGATTGTGGAATCTTCATCTTCCTTGGGAAAGGATACACATGAGTAGTTTTCAGAGACATCATCATTATTCATTCTTCCTTCCTTCAATTCCTATCTAGAATGGGAAGCATTCCTGCATTTGTACTTGGTTTTTTTTCTTTTGAAAGGGAGACAAGTTGTTTGTCAATATTGGATCATGTTTTGTCTTGAGGACTTACCATTTTTGTAGGTGATTACATATTGTGGGGGAGCTATAGAGTCTCTCTATTTCCCTCTTATGGGGGGATATTGATTATTGTATTCTTGTGATGGATGTAGCTCTTGGGGGGTATTGATGTTGAGACCTCCATACATCACTTCCATTACTTGTACATGATTAGCATTATATTTTGCACTATATCTCTTTTTTGGGGAGGCGTTTTGTCCCATTAGGTTTTCTACTTTTCTCCATTTGTAAGAGATTGTATTTGTATTTGTACATGGGTACCTAACATGGCCTCATATTTGAGACCCATTATTGCATCATATTGCATCATTTGCATCATAACTACACTCCCAAGTTGCAGTTATGGGGGGGGTGTTAGTGTGAATGGGGTTATTTCCAAACTAGATATTAGTGAGGACCTATTCACATCATTAATAAGTTTACTTAGGAGTTAGTTTCCTAGGTGGAATTTTAGAAACTAGTATTTAATGGGACCATATCTCATTAATAGGCATGTAGTTATCTAGGCATTTAATATTTCACTCATGCATTTATAATTGTGCAATAGGCATTTAATGTTTGTAACTAAGGTGGCTATCCAACCTCCTCTCACCTTGCCTATATAAGGAAGGCTCTTTTACATTTGTAAATAATTCTAGATCAATTCATCATAGATCATCATTTGATCAAATTATTTTCTTGCTCATAGTGCACTACTTTATTGTTCATGTGGATGGTATTCTTTTAGGCGATCCTTTGACGTATGCACAACTTCATCTGGGTTATAGTTCACATTTCCAACAGTTTAGACTTAAACATTGGTTGATAAGTCACATCCCTATATGTGATGTCCTCACATTTATGACAATAATTAGTAGACATTTTATGAGATACATAACTATTTAGTGTTACCAAAAATTAATTGAACTTGCTTGATAAGATATATACAATAATATTATATAATCACATGTCAAGCTATTTGTATACTTTCTTTTATCCAAATACAGATATACATTTATATATATGCATCATACTATTTAATTACAATATATTTATTTTTGGATTCTTGCATATAATACATAAGTGTAAATATTTATTTATATTTTCTTAAATAAGTGAAGAGAGATGTAAATAAATACTTAATGTCCCCTTCTCAGTAGCCACTTGGAGATCGTTTAGCCCTTAATTATTCCCAAAGGCTAAACAAGAGAAATAGGGGAATACATATTAAATTAATTATTTGTAAGTTATCTCAATAAATTAATATCATAAGATAGCTTTATATTTAATTAATTTAATAAAGCGACTAGAATAAATATTATATCATAAAGTCACTTGAGGAGTAAAATAATATTATTTTCTAGAAGCTTCTTGGAGGTGATTGAGAATTCTTTATAAGGAGCTGAATGTAATTCATTTCATCATGTCTTGAGTTATTATAATATTCCACTTGTGTGGTGAGAGCTTGTATTCTTTCATTATTTGAGGGTTTGAAGACACTAGGATACCAGGTTTGGTTGTGCAACATTAACCCTAGTTAGAATTGAGTGGGAGATATTTTAGTCTTCCAATTTGAGCCAAATTTAATGGTCTATGACCAAATTTTAGGGTGAATTGAGAAGTTTGATTTTGGAAGGAAATAATTGTAGAATTTTGAAGATTAGTTGCATTCATCTTTAAGTTCAATTTGGTGAAGAAATTTTGAGGTAGCATTTACAATTTGGAGGAATTCGATTTTGGTAGTTTTTTGAAGCTAATTTTCAGTCAAGAGGAGAAATTCAAATTTAATAGTGGGGACAACTTCATAGTAGGAAATTTATGGCTTCCCTTGCTATATAGGAATGATTTCTTAGCTCAAGGAAATTGATTTTAATTGGCATATTAGGGTGCACCGATCATTCATCAGGGATAGTTTGATTTTGTTACTTGCTGGGTTGTAAATGCTCAATTTTGGTGGGAAGAATAGGCACAGTTCTCCTGGCAGCCAATAGATGAATTTTGTGAAGAATTCAATGGGACTCTTCATTGCTGGCTTAGCTCTTCAAGACGTCATTGGGTGATCCCATAATAGTGGTTTACAATTTTTGGCCAAATTGGACACTGAAATTATTATTTTTAACTAAATATTCACATTCGGGCACCTATAGCGGCTAAACCGTGAGGAATTTGAAGATGATGCAAACTAGAGTCTCATCACATTTTGTCTGTATATTCTAAAAATAATTTTTTTCAAAATTTTTGGAATTAGATTGCACTTCTTTTTCCATCTCCCATGAAAACTGGTTTTCTTTTTTAGAAAACAACATTTTAAAAAAGTGACACACACCATATAACAAATAAATTTTTTTCCATGAAGGATAAAATTCTAATTATTTTGAATTTAGATTTTTAACTCTGATATCTATTACTCCCACTTGGTTAGATAGTTTTTTATTGAATATTTTTTCTTTAATCAAGTTTCGAAGTTAAACCAATTACAATTCAGACATAGCGCGACCGTATAATGCATAATTTTTTTTTTATATAT
The DNA here is from genome assembly GCA_007115665.2 of Sequoiadendron giganteum. Taxonomy (NCBI): domain Eukaryota; kingdom Viridiplantae; phylum Streptophyta; class Pinopsida; order Cupressales; family Cupressaceae; genus Sequoiadendron; species Sequoiadendron giganteum. The sequence continues at coordinate 466,308,565 of CM021108.1, read as the reverse complement.
CGAAATTCAATTTTTTTTTATTGGATCAAGGAATTCAATATTTGGTGCACTCATATTTTTCAAAATTTTATTTTGAAAATCTGCTATTTTCCACATGTGCAAAACAAAGAGCTTGATTTTCGGTGAAAAACCTATGTTTAATAAAACTAAAAAAATAAATACATAATAAAACCAAAACATATTAAAATTATAGGCATTGGATAACTCGTTTTGAGGACTACCTGATTCCAGTTGGGTTTGTGAAGTCTCATCCATTTTCATCCTCAACTCGAGCTTCAAAGCATAAAAATATGGACTTTCAAAGTGCTTGTGGGGGAGAATGAGGGCAAAAGAGGGTTCGCTTGAACCCAGGTTCGAGCGAACCCCCTTTCATTTTGAATTTTGTTTGTTTTTTGTGGGTGGGAAATGTGGGACCAATATTTAATGGGTTCGCTCGAACCCCTAAAACTAATTTTTTTTACATGGGGTCATTTTTTTCTTTGTTTTCCTTCCTCCATCAAATTGTAAACCACTATTGTGGCTTCACCTCATTACTGAGTTCTTGTTTTAGTTGTGAATTTTTGCATTATAATTGAATTTTGTATCTATTAGGTTCATGGTCTGTAAGTAGTGGAATTGTTGTCAAAAATCATTACTATTGTCATTGGGTATTTAAGTTTGTAAATGTAATCATTTCCAATTAGTGCATTTTTTATTAGCATTGGATGTAATTTGAAAACAAGCAATATTGGAGTATCTCAACATTGTAAAAGTTGTATGTCATATTTGCAATAACATTCAAAGGGAGTTTGAGTTTGCACAAAAAGTGTTTGTAGAAATTTCAACTTGCTGTAGCTACATCTTTACATGAGTTTTTAGTCATCATAACGTTAGAAAAGTCAGAAAATTACCTTTCATTACATTCTGTAACAATGAATATTTTTCTAGGGGTTAGCAATATCACATGCAGAACATAAAAACCCAAAGTAAATAATGAAATGCAAAGGAATAGATGAAACAATCTCACCAGATTGTCTTCATCCTCCATGACTGACCTCCATTACACTTTCTTAACTTGTTGAAATATGTTGTTTGCCCTCAGATTTATGATGAGCAAGCCAATGGAAATGACAAGCCCTAAGCAAATATTGAAGGATTTGAACAACTATATGCAATACTATGCCCTAATGCAACTAGTAAGCATCTAAAATGTCTAAGCTATGTCAAATGAAATCTAAAAATATGCTATGACAAATGAGAATAACAATGCTAAAATATGAAAAATGCAAGAAGTCAATAATGCAAGAGATAAGAGATGCAAGATGTGACCAAAATTGCTCTTTTATAGAAGATGCAATTTTGTGTGAATGGCCAAGATTGGAAGTCAATAAGTGCCCTAGAATCAATGGACGAAATTCCATATAACAACCCATAATTAGGGTTAGGGCAACATTAGGTCAGATTCAAAATGAAAGGTCAAGATTGATTCCTAGAAAATTAGATCAAGGGCTGACAATACATGTGACAAGATATTCTGGGCACAAAAACCGAAGTTGCTGGAGAATCAAATAATAATTTTAAATTATTTGATTCAAGAAGGGATGTTGAATTTTTGAATTAAAAATTATTTTAATTCAAAAAGGGGTGGGGTCATGTGATAGTAAATAATTTGAATTAAATTATTTACTAAAAGAGGGAATTTATTGTTGGAGTTGAGAAGATACAACACCACAGAAGCCCAAAAGATCTTTGCAAACAAATAACCTATTACAAGGAGAAACAAAGAGAAGCAAAAAAGGAAATGCTCAAGAATGTGGAGCCATGAATTCACACAAAATGTAAAATGAATTATGATACAAAAGATAATTTTCAACTACATATAGATGAAAACCCTAAAAAAGAAAACCCTAGGCTTGCACAATAATAATTATTAAAGTAATTAATTATTATGTACCTAATGTTAGCTTAAGTGAAAAGAGGTAAAAAAAAACTTTATGTAATTAAACAAATATTGTTTAATTAATAAAGTAAATACCCAATTACTCTAACACCCCCCCTTAAGATAAACATAGGGAGAAACTAAAACCTAGAAGAAGCTACTGAAAGCAAAAACAATGGGTCCCGACAACAAGGCCAGATCGGGTACCCATGTACAAAATCAATACAAACTAAATGAAATGGGGTAAAGGAGAAAACCCAGTGGGAACAAAACTCCTCCCCAAAATAGAATGCAAGGAAGGAATGCAATGCACTAATGAAAGAAGGATAGGAGGTGGATAACATGATACCCCCTATAGACAACTTCTATCATATAAGTACATGTACAATGGTCTCCATAGGAGAGATAGAAAGAGAGAAGAAGGCCCCCCCACAATGAAGAAACTCCTGTCACAATGGTAGATGTCTGATGTAGAATCCAAAAGGAGATCCTGAAGCGGCAAATAATATTCCTCCCCTTGGGAAGAAATGGATCCATGGACCTGTATCGAAGAAACCCTGTGAAGAATGATGAACCAATCTGTCTCAAGATGTGTGCCATGATAAGATGCTGAAGAGTTTCATTGTCTGAATGGATACAAATAATGTCAAATCCAAACTGATGTGGAGAATACTAAAATGCAACCTCTGAATGCACGGATAATGGTGGGCGAACAGTGATAACCTGATTGTCAAGGTAGAGGAGATGAATGTCCTCAAAATAATCCTCCAAATCTGCAATATAGGACTCAACAAACAAGAAAGATATGTCTGCAACATAAGAGTCCAAAGTAGCTATGTCTAGAAGATGTATGATTTCCTGCTGCACTGAATCAAGAACAACAAGAGATGCTGATGAAGTCTCAGTCTGAAGAGTAGGAACTGTGAGACAAACCTCTGATCCATCGAAATAAGTAAGGGTGTCTAAATACTCAAACTCCTCTAAAGTATCATGATCAAATGATGTATTCTCTCGCCAAGTAATGGGTATGAGACAATCTGAAGCAGGATCCTCTGGGAATAGAAATGGAATAGGGTCTCCATAGATCTCCCAAAGATGTGTCCAAAGTGGGTGAGGACAATCAATGTTCGATATAACCAACATAGTGTCATGATCAACACTAGACAATATAACTTATGCAATGTGATTTCTAATAATATCCCATGCTAATCTGCCCTCTAAAGTTGTTGGTTTAGGTATGAGATTATATAAATAAGACAAAATATTAAGCCACCTACAATGTGTAAGTATACCCTTTGCCCATGACTCATAATTACCCCGTTCCAGAAGAATAATTGAAGGGTGAGTAGAGAAACCCATGATAACTCTTCAAATGAAAAATTCAGAGACTAATGATCTCAACAATGATAAAGCATATCACCATAACCCATCCAACGCAAACAAACCCCATGTAGGAGCCAAGATAACCAAGTAATTGAGCAAAGTGTAAAAACACATAAAGCTAAATAAAAAATACCTGATAAATATTCTGATAAAATAGACTATAGATTTGGAAAGAGCATTATAACACCTTTCCAACGCCTATTCGTTTGCGCAAAACGAACATCGTGGCCAAAAGTTATGAATTTTTCAAAAATTGAATTTAGCTTATAGAAAACGATTTTTCTAACAAAAAATGTTTATTTCTAACTTGATTTCTGAAAAATCTACACACTGTTTATAAATAAAAACAAAAACCCAGAAATATTTTGATGCTAGAAACAAAACCCAGAAATCGTTTCTTGATCCAACAAGCAGAATATGAGAAAATGATTTTTTTTTACTTTCAGCCAAGAGAAAAATGACGCGCGCCATTTTTTCAATAGTTATTTTCTCCAGATTTGTGCAAGATATGCAAAATCTAAAAGATACCCAGTTCAAATTTCAATGCTGACTACAAAACTCAAAAATTGTTTTTCCTGCAAATGAGTGAAAACTGAATTTTTGAAGCAAAAATGATGACGACTCCAATAAAAAACGGCTTGCAACAAACCTTTGTAGCTCCAAAAATCTTCAAAACAAGAACAAACAGCTGCAGATTTGAAGCTCTGATACCATGTTGGAGTTGAGAAAATACAACACCACAGAAGCCCAAAAGATCTTTGCAAGCAAATAACCTGTTACAAGGAGAAACAAAGAGAAGCAACAAAGGAAATGCTCAAGAATGTGGAGCCATGAATTCACACAAAATATAAAATGAATTATAATACAAAAGATAGTTTTCAACTACATATAGATGAAAACCCTAAAAAAGAAAACCCTAGACTTGCACAATAATAATTAATAAAGTAATTAATTATTATGTACCTAATGTTAACTTAAGTGAAAAGAGATAAAAGGGAACTTTACGTAATTAAACAAATATTGTTTAATTAATAAAGTAAATACCCAATTACTCTAACATTTATAAAGTGTGACTTATTTTAAATAAATAATATTTATTTAAAATGAGCACAATAAAAAAAGAGAAATTAAATAATAGAATTATTTAATTTAGGTGTTGGGACTTATTTTAAATAAATAAGATTTAGAAAAAATTAAATAAAAAGAGTTATTTAATTTTGGTGGGAATTAAATAATAAAGATATTATTTAATTATAGAAGAATGTGACAAAGGGAACCTTTTAAATTAAATATAATGATTTAATTCAAAATTCAAGAGAGTGGACCAATATTAAATAAATAAAATTTATTTAATTTGGGAGAGAAGAAGCTAATGAATAATTAGATAATTAAACATAATTATTTAATTATAGTGGAAGATAAGACTTTATTTAATTTTAGAAAGAAGAGGACCTAATTAGTGACATAATTAAATAAATAAATAAAATTATTTATTTAATAATATGGAAGACATAATGGACAAAATAATTAAATAAATTAAAAAATTTATTTAATTGTAAGAAGACATTAGATAATTAGTGACACATTAAATAAATAATTAAAATTTATTTATTTAATAATCATGAAGAATAAATAAATATGAATTAATTAAATAATTATGAATTATTTAATTAATAGTCGAAAGTGAGTCAAATACATAATTAAAATGTCTTAATTATGTTAGGAAGAAAAGGATTAAAAATAGAGCTTGCAGGCCTAAGTCATTTTTATGTGTCTACACATTCTCATTTTATTTGTAGTCATTTGGAAAGTTTAGTTAAGTCTTTTATGCATTTTATCGTCATATCAAAAGGAAAAAGCAAAACATAAAACATTTACTAGCTAAGAACAATTTGCAAGACAAGTGTTTGACAAAATTCTAAAACACCAAAAATAAAAAAATCAAGGGCAGATTTGGCAAGGAACTTTACAATGGTATCAGAGCTAGCATTTTGCCAGCTTGTGGGGTCAGTATTGGGTTATGAATCTAGATTATAGAACATATATAAGAGAGAGAAAAAAAGGTTTTGGTCCTTTTGCTACAAATTCTTCATTCAAAGAAGAGATCATGGGTGATAGACATGACATACCAGAGGGTAGCACTCAACAGATTCTTAATGACCTAGCTAGAGGTCAACAACAAATAGCTCAAATCTTAAATCAGCTTGTGGGTGATAGAAACGATAATGGTAACAATCGGACAAATGGTCATGATAACAATGTAGAAGCAAGTAAAACTAACATATTAGCACAAAAACATGCTAGGACAACTAGTAGGGTGACTCTGAAGCTTCTCATGCCTCAATCCTTGGGTGGAAAAACTACTGGAAATTAGGAGCAACAAGCACAAGGTGAAGGTTTCACAGATTATTTGAGAAAATATCAATCATTAGGTGATGAATTTCATGCTTCCATGTCATTGCAGGACTTTTGTACTATTAAGTATAGAAAGAGGCCCAAGAACAACAATAGGGGTCAAAAAAACCAAGATCTATAATTCCAGGTTGGGAAAATTTCCATCCCTTCCTTTGATGGGTCTTGTTGATGGTGAAAATGACACGAACAACAGTTAAACAAAATATTTATACTCTATTTCTCCTGGAAAAGAAAGACAACATATAGTAGCCTAACTCCTAAGGTCCTGGTAGTTGTTTCTCAACTGTCTGATGTCAATCAATTGGTCTATGCAACTGTAATGTTCAAGGGGCCTTTGCTGGTGATAAGGAATATAAGCAACAATGGATTCATCAATCTATACTTAATGAAAAGGGGGTTTTAAATAAATAGAAAAAGATAGATCACGACATAAATCAGTAAAACATGAATAAAATTATCTAATATCCAGACATATATTTCCAACAACAAATTCTCTTTTAATAGATCAAGAAAACCATAACATGATGCAATTTACAGAACAATCCATACTATTGCATACATTTATAGTGCTTAGTTTAACCATCGCAATCACTCATCACAATATTTTTTTAGATATAAAAAAGAACAAAAATCTTCATTCATTGCTAATAATATAGATCAACAGACATGTAAAAATTTCATCCAAAGACAATTTAATGAAATAATCTTTGAGATCTGGTTTCCTCTATTGATTTATATCAAATAAGAAACATTTATGCACAAAAAAATCACTGGCATACAGATAGATTATGGTTCATTAACCTCATCTAGTAAACTCATTTCCAACGTAACACTGTATAAAAAGTGTATCTAGATTCAACTGAACTTAAAATAAAGTATCATTTTAAAAGCTATGAAATTCCTATGTGCTACTATCAGGTGGCTAATTCTACTCTCATCAGCCGACCTTTACAAAATGGAGTTCAAAAATACATATAGGCGTGCCAAGCATAAATTCCTCTCAATCAAAATTGAGATCTACTAATCAAGGAATTGGAACCTCCTCAAAAACTTAGACTGACTGATCTCCAGTTCCAACGTTGATTTCCTTGGAAATAGGAGAGAAAGAAGGGGGGGGGGAGTCATGTGCCAAAAATAGATTGCCAACTCATTCCTGCGTGGCCTGCTCCAGAAGGTATTCATCATAACTAAAGAAGACTTGCTGAAGAATATATACATCTGGTCCATCAATCCAGCTATCCTCAAATTTGATTCTCTTTAATTCTGTAGAGGCAACTCCTTTCTCACAACTTTCACTTCTTCCTTAAAATCCATCAATCTATCTAACAATAGATCCTCTCCCTCATCCTCTTTCTGCATAACCTCTTGGAACCTATTGTCCCATTTATCTACCTTAACTGCAGAGGCATGCCCTCCTTAACCGATATATCTACCTTAACTATAATGGCTACAAAAACTTCTAGTTCATCAAGTTTCTCATTCAAATAATTACTAGAATCTTGGATTTCATTCCTATGCTTGTATATAAAATTAGATCTGAACCGGATTATGCTAGAGGCTTTTCCCAAGAAATCTGCATTGTCTTCCTCAAGGATTGATTGCTCAAGAAGAGTTGACTTTGACAATTTATTTATATCTTTTATCTTCTGGACATATCCCCTATATTCTTCCTCTTGTTTCCCCAAGGCTTCAATGTGATGACCCATTTCTTCTATCAATTCCAACGCTGTCTTATGAATCTCAAAACTATTTATTAATACCTCACCCACCTCCCAGTTAAGTTTATCTGTCCACGTGTCCATCATCCTTGACTTATTATTCATCAACACCAAATCATCGAACTCTCTTTTGCTGAGAAAAACTGTTGTTTCTAAGGCAGCAACCTGTTGTGACCTAGGAGTGGAAACATCCTTTAAAAAGGTGTGCAACTAATCCAACTAAGCTTTGAGCTCATCCTTTCTTTGTTTGTCTTTCATCATCTTGGACTTGGTGGATGAAGCTACAACATCAATCAAGTTCATCTGCTGATTTCTTGTAGGCCTTCCTAAATTGACAGTGCCCAGTTGGTAATCAGTGACCTGCATGTCTCCCATATCCTTATCCACTATTGGAAATGCACATTCTGCAATAATCTCCCCTACCTCAGTTAGTCTTATGGAATGAAGAATTCTAGCCTTCTTCTTGGGTCTCTCATTTTCTATCTCCTTCATCATATCTTCCCAATTAAGAGGCTATGGGGGAGCTATTTTTTTCTTTTCAAGATAAAGCTTCAACCAAGTAGGAGCACTAGGAGTGGTTGCCATTACTGTAGAAGAAGAGGCAATAGTTGTAGAAGATAGTGGCTGTAATAAATTAACATTAGGTTGAGAATCAACCTCCTATACATTTTTTTTTTCTTTCTCTACATTCTCTTTTGCAAGCTTCTCAGCCTCTTCCCTATCTTTTTTCTCTTGCAACCTTTTATCTTCTTTCTCCTTTTTCAATTTGTCATTTTCCTCCTTTGTTCTGAGCTCATGCTCCTTGTGCTGCTGCTACTTGATCACTTCATCAACTCTCTGCTTGGCCTCCAACTACTGTTGTTGGAGTAATGCATCAACTTGTGCCTTTACATCTATTTCTTTTTGCTTTGCCACAACTTTAGCATGTGCCTTTGCATCTGAGGCTTTCTTAGCCTCTTCAAATAATTCCCACTGATCCTCTTCTGTCAACACATGCTCAGTTTCCTCCAGAGGCATCTCCTCTTGTGTCTCCTTATCTGATAAAGTATCATCAAAGTCTATATCTATGTCATGAATTTCCATCTCTGCTTCCTTTTTCTTTAAATTCTCAGCTTCATCATCGAGAGTCCCCTTAGGCATTTCTCCACTTTGTTGCTCTGTAGAAGGGAGTTGAGATGGAAACTCACCCACAACTGATGCTGAAGCCATATGTCCTTCTGGGATCTCCTCTTCATGTGTTTTGGGAAATTCTTGGGCTGGAGCTTCAAGCTCAAACTCCTCTATGTTAGAGGGGAAGAATTCTAAGGTTTCTTTGGGAGGTAGTTTCCTCTTGGTTCTCTTATACCCTCTCCCTTTCTTAGAAGTTTGACTTCCAACAGTTTTGGTTATGAGTACAACCCATTGGATACTCCTATCCAACACTGGTATTGCTATTTGTTTGATATCAACTGTCTCCTCTGCATCCCAATCCACAGGATCCAAACTCTTAGTACCTACATTCAATGCCTCATATGAAGGATCCAACACTACCCCATCATGTGATAGTGTATCAAGAATATCAACCTTAACCCCATATTCCACCATGAGTGGAATAGGCAATATTTCATAGTTCCTCTTCTTCAAATCATATTCATACGGAAGATCACTCTAGAAGTCCTCCAGTAGGTTGAAATCTTTATCAAAGACTGAAGCAAGCAAGGCATTCATCTTTTTCTTTGGATCAAAATGCTTCTTGGCAGTATATAGGCCCAATTTCAAAAGCATTAACTCATTACAAACAACCTTAGCTCCCACAAGGTGTGGGTAGCTGTATTCACCCAATTGCATGGGGAACTTGTGACAACCTATTTTATGCTTTATTCCAAACTTTGCAATGACCCCCAAAGCTTGGTAAACAAACTCCATTAAGATGATTCTCTTGCTACAACATCTAGGGAGCAAGTGAGGATGACAGTCAAACCCAACCAACCTGAAATAAGTGAATTTGGGATATTGAATAAACCAATAAACCCACTCTGTAATGAATGCCATGGCCTCCTGGCTCAGTCTATATCCTGCATCTCCATAAAGTTGATTAATAACAACATACAAAAATGCATCATTAACTCTTCTATAATGTAGTTTAGAGATCTACAAGGACAACTGGTCATAATGGTTCTATACTTTCTTTTTCCCATAAGCTTCTCCCAATACTCCCACTCTGTTTAATCCTAGAGAAATTCCTCTCCTTGCTACTACATAAATGACATAAGAGGTCATAAAGAAACTCTTAGTTTCCCTCACTCTCATCATCTGATTATGTATGCTTTTCGATAGAATCATAGGCCAATCAAACTACTACCTACCATCCAAGATTGTTTGAATGAATGGAAACGTCCATTCCTTAAAATGAAAAGCATCTCTCTTCCTGAAGACTCTAGATAACATCATTATAATATCCCCAACTTCTTTGTAGAACTTTGCCCTTTTTGGCTGATCTGAAAGCTTTGTTAGAGACTTCTTCGTAGTTCTTAACCATTTCCTATTTTAATGGGACTTGTTGGTCTCCTTATGATTACTATATATCTCTAAAGCCTCCGTCTCATTAAGGTGTCCAAGATTATTTTCTTTAGGGACACTGAACATAAATTGAAACATTTGGGGAGTCAAATCTATGATAACATTGCCTTATGAATCTACACATTGTCTAGTAGCTGGATTATAAGCTCCAACTGTTATCATTATCATTTTAGGACATTAGATTGATAAAGGGAAAATAGTAATATGAGCCAAGCCAAACTCAACTATCCTTTGAGTTCTCCCTTTCACCTCCTCAACAAATGTTTTAGAGTACAACTCCTCATAATTGAACGGACCCAGATTTGAATCCTTTATATCGGCCCAATCAGAATCCACCTTGCTAGTAGTACCAACAGGACCTCGATGATTATACCTCAATGTGTAAGGGAGTTGTTCAGGTTTAACCTTTTTAGGCTTAGTTGCTACCTGTGAAATTTCTATAGGTTGACTCCTTTGGGAAGCCTCTCCCGATGCTCCTAACATCTTTTAGTTTCCTGCAATAAAAACCCTAGATTAGATCTATAAGAAGTATCACAAAAACATGATTAAAGATTTTACCCTTCCATACATATTGGAGGTGGAACCAAGCGAAAGACATCCTATAAAGTCTCCTTTAAAAACACTGTCGAGGTCGGGACCGAAATAGGCATTGAGCTTACAATAAACCATATGGAGGGATTAGAGTCAGAGTCGGTATGGAAACCGGAACTAGGATCAGAATGAACATTGATTTGGTAAAATAGAAATATTTCAAACTTATATCCCAATCTGCCTCCTATTCCAACTATTTTGAACAACCCTTTGACAAAATACCACTCACTGGGAGTGAGACTGGAGACAGAGTCGATCATTCATTACAAACCATGTTCCAAGAATCAAATCAATCCCGACTCCGACCCTAGTTTAAACAACCATGACATCATTTTAGGAATTTTAATAAAATAACGAATGACATCATAACCCAAAAAATGAGGTAACCTGATAAAAACATAGGGGCTTAAAAATGACACCCCAAAACCATCCTCATATGACCAAGAGGCAAATATAGTAACTAGGGCATCATTTTCTGATTTAAACAAAGATTCGCAAAAACTCTAGCTTATAAAATCCTTCGACTCAAAATAATTAGGGCACAAACTTAACCCTATTTGAAACTAATTAAGTTGATATGCAGAAGAACCCTTAAGAAAAACTATAAATCAACGAACCCTATAACAGAATGTAGCAGATGATTCATATCTTCAAAAAATAACTAGGGCATCATGGGACGGTCATGACTAAAACATGAAAATGACCGTGGTAAAAAAAACGAGAAAGGACAGACATTAAAACAAAAGACAAAAGGAAAACAAGAAAAACAAAACAAAATAAAAGAGAAGATGGGCAAAACAAACAACAGGGAATCGAAAGAAAAGAAAGAGTCACAAAACCATGCTAATAAAAAACAACCAATCAGAACAAAAACACAAAACAAATGAAATGAAGAACAAAAACCCTACCTCCAGAGGCAATCGAATAGGCTAGCCCTTTAATGTGAATCCATGCACAACTATCTCACTTTTGATTGAATCACGTGCCCAAATGCTCCACTGTAGCTCTGGTTCATCCTTAATCTTTAAATAGTCATGATAACGTCTAGTTAATCCTTAATTAAGGTTAAAAATGCAGCTTCATATGTGTATGGAACCTGTAATTAATGCAATAAATACGATAGATCGGAGTCAAAACCATAGAGGGAACTGCTGTGCGACTAAAGTAAAGTCAAACAATAAAACAAAACAACGGGATCAGAATGGGATGGAAGTTGATTTAGAAACTTTTTCCAAGCTTCGAGTTTGGTTCCGGTTCCACCAAGAAAGAAGAAAGAGGAAAGAAAGAGCTAAAAACACGAAGACCGAAACAAGAAAAAACCATCACTGATCTTAAGTCTGATTGTCTTTTTGTTGGTCTCTTAGGTTTTACTTTGCCTTTTCTGGAGCCAGAGTGGATGTTAAGTCCGAGGTTTATTCATAGTCTCAAATTTGTTCCCATTCTGCCTCCGCCTCCACCTTTTGGTTTGTTCGTTTGGACTTAAGATCAGTGATGGTTTTTTCTTGTTTCGGTCTTCATGTTTTTAGCTCTTTCTTTCCTCTTTCTTCTTTGTTGGTAGAACCGAAACCGAAACCAAACTAAAAGCTTTGAAATTTTTCTAAATCAACTTCCATTCCCATTCTGATCCCGCTGTTTTGTTTTATTGTTTGACTTTAATTTAGTCACACAATAGTAATGTTCTAGTTCCCTTTGTGGTTTCGACTCTGATCTGTCGCATTTATGGCATTAATTACAGGTGCCATACACGTATGAAGCTACTTTTTTAACCTTAATTAAGGATTAACTGGATGTTATCATCATTGTTTAAAGATTAAGGATGAACCAGAGCTGCGGTGGAGCATTTGGGCATGTGATTCAATCAAAAGTGAGATATTTGCGTGCGGATTCACATCAAAGGGCTAGCCTATTGGATTGGGTTTGGAGGTAGGGTTTTTGTTCTTTGTTTCATTTGTTTTGCATTTTTGTTTTGATCGGTCATTTGTGACTAGCATGGGTTCGAGAATCTTGCTTTTCTTTCAATTCCCTATTGTTTGTTTTGCCTGTCTTCTCTTTTGTTTTGTTTTTCTTGTTTTCCTTTTGTCTTTTATTTTAATTCTGGCTTTTCTCATTTGTTTGTTTTTTTGTCACGGTCATTTTCACGTTTAGTTATGACCATACCATGAAACCCTAGTTTTTTTTTGAAGATATGAATCATCTGCTACATTCTGTTGTAGGGTTCGTTGATTTTATAATTTTTCTTAAGGGTTCTTCTATGTATCGACTTAATTAGTTTCGAATAGGGTTAATTTTGTGCCCTAATTATTTTGAGTCAAAGGCTTTATAAGCTAGGGTTTTTGTGCGTCTCTGTTTAAATTAGAAAATGATGCCCTAGTTACTATATTTGCCTCCTGGTCATATGAGGATGGTTTCGGGGTGTCAGTTTTAAGCCCCTATGTTTTTATCAGGTTACCTCATTTTTTTAGGTTATGACATCATTCATTATTTTATTAAAATTCCTAAAATGATGTCATGGATGTTTAAACTGGGGTCGGAGCTGGGATTGATTTGATTCTTGGAACATGGTTTGTAATGAATGATCAACTCCGCCTCTAGTCTCGCTCCCGATGAGTGGTATTTTGTCAAAGGGTTGTTCAAAATAGTCAGAACCGGAGGCGGAATGGGATATAAGTTTTAAATTTTTCTATTTTACCAAATTAGTGTTCATTCTGATCTCGGTTCCGACTGCGATACCGACTGTGACTGCGATCCCGCCATATGGTTTATTGTAAGCTCAAAGCCTATTTCAGTCTCAACCTCGATAATGTTTTTAAAGGAGAATTTTTAGGATGTATTTCACTTGGTTCTACCTTCGATATTTATGGAAGGGTAAGATATCTAATCATGTTTTTGTGATACTTCTTATAGATCTAATTTGGGGTTTTTATTGCAGTAAACTAAAAGATGTTAGGAGCATTGGGAGAGGCTTCCTAGAGGAGTCAGCCTACAGAAACTTCAAAGGAAAAAACCAAGCCTAAAAAGGTTAAACCTGAACAACTCCCTTATACCTTGAGGTATAGTCATTGGGGTCCTATTGTTACCACTAGCAAGGTGGAGTCTGATTGGGCTGATATAACTGATACAAGTCTGGGTCCATTCAATTATGAGGAGTTGTTTTAAGACATTTGCTAAGGAGGTGACAAGGAGAACTCAAAGGATAGTTGAGTCTGTCTTGGATCATATTACTATTTTCCCTTTATGAATCCAATATCCTAAACTAACAATGACAACAGTTGGAGCTTATAATCCAAATACTAGACAATGTGTGGATTCACAAGGCAATGTTATCATAGATTTGACTCCCCAAATGTTTAGATTTATGTTCAGTGTCCCTAAAGAAAATAATCTTGGATAGCTTAATGAGGTGGAGGCTTTAGAGATATATAGCAATCATAAGGAGACCAACAAGGCCCATTTAAATAAGAAATGGTTAATAACTGAGAAGAAGTCTCTAACAAAGCTTTCAGATCAGCCAAAAAGGGCAGAGTTCTACAAAGAAGTTGGGGATATTATAATGATGTTATCTAGAGTCTTCAGGAAGAGAGATGCTTTTCATTTTAAGGAATGGATGTTTCCATTCATTCAAAAAATATTGGATGGAAGACATCAGTTTGATTGGCCTATGATTATGTTGGAAAGCATACATAATCAAATGATGAGAGTGAGGGAAAATAAGAGTTTATTTATGACCTCTTATTTCATTTATGCAGCAACAAGGAGAGGCATTTTTATAGGATTAAATAGAGTGGGATTATAGGGAGAAGCTGATGGGCAAAATAAAGTATGGAACCATTATGACCAGCTATCCTTGCAGATCTCTGAGCTGCATTATAGAAGAGTTAATGATGCATTTTTGTATGTTGTTATTAATGAACTTAATGGAGATGTAGGATATAGACTGATCCAGGAGGCCATGACATTCATTATAGAGTGGGTTTATTGGTTTATTCAATATCCCAAATTCACTTATTTCAGGCTGGCTAGGTTTGAGGGTCATCCTCACTTGCTCCCTAGATGATGCAGCAAGAGAATCGTCTTAATGGAGTTTGTTTACCAAGCTTTGGGGGTCAATGTAAAGTTTGGAATAAAGCATAAAATAGGTTGTCACAAGTTCCCCATGCAATTGGGTGAATACAACTGCCCACACCTTGTGGGAGCTAAGGTTATTTGTAATGAGTTAATGCATTTGAAATTGGGCCTATATACTGTCAGGAAGTATTTTGATCTGAAGAAATAGATGAATGCCTTGCTTACTTCAGTATTTGATAAACATTTCAACCTATTGGAGGACTTCTGGAGTGATCTTTAGGATGAATATGATTTTAGGAAGAGGAAATATGAAAGATTGACTATTCCACTCATGGTGGAATATGGGGTTAAGGTAGATATTCCTAATACACTATCAGATGATGGGGTAGGGTTGGATCCTTCATATGAGGCATTGGATGTAGGTACTAAGAGTTTGGATCCTATGGATTGGGATGCGGAGGAGACAATTGATATCAAAGAAATAGCAAGGCTAGTGTTGGATAGGAGTATCCAATGGGTTGTACTCAAAACCAAAACTCCTGGGGGTCAAAATTCTAAGAAAGGGAGAGGGTATAAGAGAACCAAGAGGAAAATGCCTCCCAAAGAACCCTTAGAATTCTTCCCCCCTGACATAGAGGAGTTTGAGCTTGAAGCTCCAACCCAAGAATTGCCCGAAACACATGAAGAGGGGATCCCAATAGGACTTGTGGCTTAAACATCAGTTGTGGGTGAGTTTCCATCTCAAATCCTTTCTACAAAGCAACAAAGTGGAGAAATGCCTAAGGGGAATCTCCATGATGAAGCTAAGACTTTAAAGGAAAAGGAAGAAGAGATGGAGATTCATGACATAGAAACATAATTTGATGATACTTTATCAGATAAGGAGACACAAGAGGAGATGCCTCTAGAAGAAACTGAGCATGTGTTGACATAAGAGGATTAGTGGGCATTATTTGAAGAGGCTAAGAAAGCCACAAATGCAAAGGCACATGTTAAAGCTATGGCAAAGAAAAAATAAATAGATGTAAAGGCACAAGCTGATGCAGTACTCCAACAACAACAGTTGGAGGCCAAGCAGAGAGCTGATGAAGTGAACAAGCAACAACAACAAAAGGAGCATGATCTCAAAAAAAAGGAGGAAAATGATGGATTAAAAAGGAGCAAGAAGATAAAAGGTTACAAGAGAAAAAAGATAGGGAAGAAGCTGAGAAGCTTGCAAAAGAGAATGTAGAGAAAGAAAAACGAAATGTACAGGAGATTGATTCTCAACCTAAGGTTAATTTATCACAACCACTATATTCTACAACTGTTGCCTCTTCTTCTATAGTAATGGCTACCACTCCTAGTGCTCCTACTTGCTTGAAGCTTGATCTTGAAAAGAAACAAATAAATCCCGCACAACCTCTTAATTGGAAAGATATGATGAAGGAGATAGAAAAGGAGAGACCCAAGAAGAAGGCTAGAATTCTTCATTCCATAAGACTAACTGAGGTAGGGGAGATTATTGAAGAATGTGCAATTGTAGTAGTGGATAAGGATATGGGAGAGATGCAGGTCACTGATTACCAACTGGGCATTGTCAATTTAGGAAGGCCTACAAGAAATCAGTAGTTGAACCTGATTGATGTTGTAGCTTCATCCACCAAGGCCAGGATGATGAAAGACAAAAAAAGAAAGGATAAGCTCAAAGCTTAGTTGGATTAGCTGCACACATTTTTAAAGGATGTTTCCACTCCTAGGTCACAACAGGTTGCTGCCTTAGAAACACCAGTTTTTCTTAGAAAAAGAGAGGTCGATGATCTGGTGTAGATTAAGAATAAGTCAGGGATGATGGATAGGTGGACAAATAAAATTAACCAGGAGGTGGGTGAGGTATTAGTAAATAGTTTTGAGATTCATAAGACAACATTGGAATTGATAGAAGAAATGGGCCATCACATTGAAGCCTTGGGGAAACAGGAGGAAGAATATAGGGGATATGTACAAAAGATAAAAGATATAAATAAATTGCCAAAGTTAACTCTTCTTGAGCAGTCAATCCTTGAGGAAGATAATGCAGATTTCTTGGAAAAAGCCTCTAGCATAATCCGGTTCAGATCTGATTTTATATACAAGCATAGGAATGAAATCCAAGATGCTAGTAAGGATTTGAATGAGAAAATTGATGAACTAGAAGCTGTTGTAGCCATTATAGTTAAGGTAGATATACCGATTAAGGAGGGCATGCATTTGCAACCATTAAAAGAGAAATGGGACAATAGGTTCCAAGAGGCTATGCAGAAAGAGGATGATGGAGAGGATCTATAGTTAGATAGATTGATGGATGTTGAGGAAAAAGTGAAAGCTATGAGAAAGGAGTTGACTAAACTAAAGAACATGAAGGGGTTTGCCTCTGTAGAATTAAAGAGAATCAAATTTGAGGACAACTGGATTGATGGACCAGATGTAGATATTCTTCAACAAGTCTTCTCTAGCTATGATGAATACCTTTTGGAGTAGGCCACACAGGAATGAGTTGGTAGTCTATTTTTGGCACATGACTTCCCCCCCCTTCTTTCTCTTCTATTTCACAGGGCAATCAATGTTGGAACTGGAGATCAGCCAGTCTAAGTTTTTGAGGAGGTTCCAATTCCTTGATTAGTGGATCTCAATTTTGATTGAGAGGAATTTGTGCTTGGCATGCCTCTAAGTATTTTTGAACTCCATTTTGTAAAGGTTGGCTGATGAGTAGAATTAGCCACCTGATAGTAGCAGATTGGAATTTCATAGCTTTTAAAAGGATACTTTGTTTTAAGTTCAGTTGAATCTAGATACACTTTTTATACAGTGTTACGTTAGAAATGAGTTTACTAGATGAGTTTAATGAACCATAATCTATCTGTATGCCAGAGAGTTTGCTGTGCATAAATGTTTCTTATTTGATACAAATCAATAGAGGAAACTAGATCTCAAAGATTATTTCATTAAATTGTCTATGGATGGAATTGTTACATGTCTGTTGATCTATGTTATTAGCAATGAATGAAGAGTTTTGTTCTTTTTTATATCTTAAAAAGTATTGTGATGAGTGATTGTGATGGTTAAACTAAGCACTACAAATGTATGCAATAGTATGGACTATTCTGTAAATTGCATCATGTTATGGTTTTCTTGATTTGTTAAAAGAGCATTCGTTGTTGGAAATATATGTCTGGATTGATTTATCTTTTTCTATTTTTTTAAAACCCCCTTTTCATTAAGTATAGATTGATGAATCTGTTGTTGCTTATATTCCTTATCACCAACAAAGGCCCCTTGAACATTACAATTTCTTGGACCAATTGAGTGACATCAATTATTTGAGAACCAACTACTAGGACCTTGGGAGTTAGGCTACTATATGTTGTCTTTCTTTTTCAGGAGAAATAGAGTATACATATTCTATTTAGCGTTGTTCGTGTCATTTTAACCATCAACAAATATGGCTCTAGAAGGAGGGCCTAAAGGAACAAGCTGGCTCAGACTGGGTCATTCTCACCAAAAAATTATGGGAGGATTCTTAGATCCTCTACCGACCTTGAACCTTTAATAGAACTCCAAACCCCGGTTAGACATATACCCCAAGCTCGTAGAATTTTGATCCCATCATTGTCACCACCACTTACTCCACCTGGATTTCATCCAAATCCACGCACACCACTCCCAGTTCAACCAATACCACCCCTGGTTTGACCAGTGTCACTACCAATTATGCCTATATCACCACAACCTGCTCAACCAATCCCACCACCACCCATGGCTTACTTTGTGAATAACCCTTCTCCACTAGGGACTATTCCTAGGGGTATCCATGATCTACCAAAGAATCCCGAAAGGTTTTGCCCCAAGTACATGCATGGAGAATCTAGGAGTGCTAAAGAAAATATACAAGCATTCAAGGAGGCTTGTACCTATGCTCAAGTGTCTCACCAGGACATGGTATGTAGGTTATTTGTTTATTGTTTGGGAGACATGGCATACAACTGGTATCTAAATCTTCCCGAGGCGTCTATTCTGAGTTGAGTAGATTTAGAAAATGCCTTCATTAATTAGTTTTGAGTCTATGTAGACCCAACCATCTTGTATCATCAGTTCACTACCATAAGAAAAGAGCATCATGAACCATTACCTTTATTTAACTCTAGATTCTAAAGGATGTTCTGTAGGTTACAAGACCCTTACTTAGTGGCTAAAAATATTGTCATTCTAGCGTATTTAAGAGCTTTTGATCCCTTGATTGGCTTATTCTTGCAGAGAACTTATGCTCCCAACGAGATTGAATCCATGTCTAAAGTTTATCACCTGGCCATTAAATTGAAACAACAAATAAGTCTGCAATCAAGAAGTTTAGGAGCAACTCTCCCTCCCATAGGTTATCAAATGCCTAATCCACCATTGGTCAATATGGTCACATGGATGTATTACTCCCAATATGGACTTGTGTCTGAGTTACAAACATCACGGACCAAGCCTTTTTTCACAAATGGCATGAAAGATTCTTCCCAACAATCTCAAAACCACCAGTGGCAAGGGGGAGGGTCAACTCATGTTCATTCTCCATCTGTAGGGTAGAATGTGCAAAATGAACAAACTGTTCAATTATCCAATGAGGTGGAGACTCATAAAAAAAATCTATCTCAAATGTCCAACGACATGGCACAACTTAGGCATAACACCCCTCAGAACCAAAACTAGAATTATCAGAATCAGGGAGGTTATAACAACTAGGGTAGTTACTCTAACTAGAATGCAAATTAGAACACCAATAGGAACTTCCATAACCAAAACTCCTCTAACCAAAATTATCAAAATCAGAACAAAGGATACAATTTGAGGTCCAACAATAACAATAGGCAGTGGAAAATGGACCCAAAAACAAGGGAGTTCCCCATAACTATCAGTCTGGTGAGGATAAACCACACATTGCTAATGTGGCGGATCTCAATTTCATGACTAATTGGTGTAGACTACATGATACTGCAACACATTCTGAGGTCAATTGTCTGGAGATGGAAAAAATGGTGAAGATTGCGCAAGCTGATTCCCACCCTCCACAAGGAAATTCCAATCAAGATGGTGGGTCAATAAGTACTGCTATGACTTATGAGACTATTGAGGAAAAATATCAATTTCCCATGCAGGGAAACAATGAACAAGAAGAAGTTGTGTATGATGCCTAGTCCTTCTAGTCCAAAGGTGGTCACTTCCCGAGAAATCAGAATAAGGGCCCATTCACTACATCTGCACCCCCAAACAACATGGTCCCACCTAATCAGAATGTAGATAATAACCCACCACCACCAAAGGGTCCTTCTGACTCTCATAATAAAGGTAATCCACCTTCTTTTCCTAAATATCAAGTTAGGAATGAATCAAAATTTGATTTTATTGTAGAACTGTAGAGACAAAAGACATCATTGTCATTCCTTGACATTATGAAGTGGTGCCCCACTCAGTGGGAAGTTGTCTTGAAAGCCCTGGAGGAGGAAGATTGTTCAAAAGGAAAAGGTAAAGAAGCTTCAATGAAGGAGACCAATGCAGCCATCTATAAAGGTAAGACTAGTACCCCGCCTTTTCTTTTGAGTTTAATGATCTTTGGAAAGAATTTGCACAACTTTTTGCTAGACTCTGGAGCATCGGGTAATGTTATTCCCTTTTCAATTTGTAAGAATCTAGGATTAAGTCTTGCCCAAACTAATAAGAAAGTGATTCAGTTGGATAAAATCGAGGTTAATGTGGTAGGAGAACTGAAAAACATGCATGTACAGGTTGGGTCGGATCAAAAGATCCAAACTTACATAGATATCCAAGTGGCTGACATCCCAAAAACATATGGTATGCTGCTAAGTTGGGAGCTAATGAAGAGTATTGGAGGATATTTTTCTTTGGATTTCTCTCACATGTGGCTACCCTAGAAGGGGATAGCAACACAAATTAGGATTGAGAGTGAACCTAGGCTCAAACACATGATTACAGAATATGATTCTCCAAATGAGGTAGCATACTTCGAGACTGAAATAGGAGTTTACAAGAAAGAGGAGGTCATGAAATTCTCAGTACTCAATCTTGATAATGTGCTACCCCTAGAACAAAGTGACCCAATGATCTCAGTCAACCAACAAGTTCTAATAAGGAAATTGCAACAAGATAGGCTGGTATTAGGGGAAGAGACTAATTTGAATAGTTTGTTGCTTCCTAATTGGTGTAGGATACATTATCACAATCATTCTGAGTTGACATGCCAACCCTACCTAGATATCTTAAATCACATAGGCTAGCCTCAACTAATTTGTCAAAATCAACCTCAAATGCCCACAAATGAGTTTCCTTTTAAGGCTAAGAACACTACCATTCTCACAAGAACCAACCTTTCTTAGGAGGAAGATCCCTCACACTTTGAGCAGAATCAGGTTCTATGCTCTAAGTTTCAAGAGGAGATTGAGGTATCTCAGCCTTTCTCCAATACACCTACCCCAGATACTCTACCAATGCCTAAGGCATTGATAAAAAATGAATTGGATTGAAACTTGATCCAAGAAGTTTTTCAGGAAGTGATTCTTGAGAAATCTATAAATATAGAAAAATCCTTAAGTGAGCCTGGTCCCCAGTCATCTTCAACTCCTGATGGCTAGCAAAAGTCCAAGCCACCACACATCCCAAGTAACTCATCCCCTGTTATCCCTAAAAGGAAAGAGATCCCAGCTAAAGACCAACTGTGGAGTCTTAAATTTGATGGCTCCAAATCCAAAGTAGGAAATGGAATAAGGATTGAACTAACCAACCCCAAAGGGAAGACTTAATTTGCATCTTACAGGTTGCAGTTTGGTTGCACAAACAATGTGGTTGAATATGAAGCACTTGCTTATGCAATTATTTTTGCTCATAAAAATGTCACTGCCCTCAGGGTAATGGGGGATTCTGAAGTAATTGTAAAGAAGGTACATAGCCAATATACTTGTCATAGCAAAAAATTGGCTGCATACAAAAATTGAATTTGGAATCTGATTGAAGACTTTGATGCTTTTGGGATCACTCTGATCCATAGATAAGCTAATCAAATTGTAGATTCCCTTGCCATTGCTGCTAGCACCTTGGAACCTATGTAAGATTCTAATCTAAAGAGACTTTCAGGTGAATTAGTCTTAGTCCCATCTATCCCTGATAATATCCAGAATTTTTAGGTATTTGATGATCACCAACAAAGGCCCCTTGAAAATTATAGTTGCATGGACCAATTGAGTGACATCAGATAGTTGAGAACCAACTACCAGGACCTTGGGAGTTAGGCTACTGTATGTTGTCTTTCTTTTTTAGGAGAAATATAGTATAAATATTCTGTTTAACGTTATTCATGTCATTTTCACCATCAATAGGTCCAATAAATGCATAGCCAAAGCATGGGTACAAAAGTTGGATACTTACTTCCAGATTAACCCCATGTTGGAGACAAAGGCCATCAAATATGCTACACTACATTTGGAGGGTGAAGCACATGAGTGGTGGTATCATGGGCTTGTCGCATTGGGACATGAAAACATCACTTCCTATTTGGAGTTCATGCAAAAGTTGATGGATAGATTTGATTAGAAGGAGCTTGAGATTTATTTTCGAGGCTAGCACAACTTAAGCAAAGTGGATCAGTGGATGCATATATTTCAGAGTTCCAGTGGTTGGCAGTCATGGTGACTAATATATTAGAGTAGAGATTGCTCATGCTCTTCATTAAGAGTCTATCTGAGCCACTTCATGGTTGGATTAAGGCTTTCAAATTTAACACTCTCTAGGATATGATCACTCAAGCTAGAGATATGTAGCACTCCACACCTAGAAATAAACCCCCTTCTAAGCCCTTCATTCCACAAAAGAAAAAGGGAAATAAACCTATCCAGAAGAAGGGAAACAAGAGGAGTGATCAAGATGAAGAGGACTGAAAAGAGTGTAGAAGGAAACATATATGTTATCATTGCAGGGAGCATTGGGAGCTTGGGCATCATTGTTTGGGTAAAGGAAAGGTTCAATTCATTGAGTTTATATCAGAGAGTGAGGATAGTGATGATGATGAACAATCACAGGATAGTGGGGACAACAGTTCAGATGAGGAGCATCCCTAGGAGAAGGGAAAGTGTAGCACCATTGCTACTTTATCAGACACTTTGAGATTTAACTCCTTCAAGGTTAGGGGATTTTTGTAGGGCCAATGTGTCATAGTATTGATTGATAGTGGGGCTACCCATAATTTCATTGATGTAGCCCTAGTGGCAAAGCAGGGACTACCAACAAAGGACTTTGAGGGTTTTAATATGATGGTGATGAATGGATAAAATATGTCATACACATGGAGGGTTCCATAGATTCCTATCACATTGTTCAATTAAATGGTCACAAATGATTTTTATGTGGTGGAATTAGGCAACACAAATTCCATCCTTGGTATTCAATGGTTACATTCATTGGGAAAATATTCATAGAACTTTCAAACCATGGAACTTAAGTTTAGGGTAGTAGATGGCAAGAGAGTGGTGCTTAGAGGTATGGCTACTGGGGCACCAAAGATAGTGTTAGCTAAAAAAATGGAGAGTATATTATATCCTGGTGATGTGACATGGACAACTGAATGTTTGATTACTACTAAGGAGACTCCAAATTTAGATCAGCCTTATCACATTAATATTCAGGATCTTTTGGGAAATCATAACAAGGTGTTTGGAGAGATTCCATTGGGCTGGCCACCAAACAAAGGGTTCAAGCACACCATTGAGTTGGAGGGGGGTCCAAGCCAGTCATTACCACCCCCTATCATCATCCTCAGATATTTAAGGATGAAATTGAGAAAACAATCAAGGATTGCTAGACATGGGGCATGTACAACCAAGTTCTAGTCCATTTGCTTCTTCTATGGTCTTGATGAAGAAGAAGGATGGAACTATGTAGATGTGAATTGACTATAGATCTCTCAACAAAAAAACTATTAAGAACAAGTACCCATTACCTAGGATTGATGAGCTATTAGATGAGGTTCATGGTGTAGTGTACTTTTCTAAGATAGATCTTTGCTCGGGGTACAATCAAATTAGAGTTAGAGAGAAGGATATACACAAAACAACCTTTCGATGTCACTATGGGAATTATGAGTTATTAGTCATGACATTTGGGTTGACTAACACACCTACTACATTTCAGTCCTACATGAACCACATCTTCAATTATAAGCTATTGCGTAAGTTCCTTTTGGTATTCTTTGATGACTTGCTCATATATAGAGAGACTTGGAAGGATCACTTGAGGTAGCTTGATGAGGTATTGACTATCATGGAGGAGCCATAACTATATGCTAAGGCCTGAAAGTGTGAATTTTTCCTTAAGGAGATTTTGTACTTGGGGCATGTGATCAGTGCACATGGAGTACAAGTTCACCAAGAGAAAATTCATGCAATACTCGATTGGCCAACATCTAGGAAACTCATAGAATTGCGAGGATTATTTGGGTTGTGCAACTATTATAGATGCTTTGTAAGGGGATTTTCATAGTTGGGAGCACCATTGATAGATATTACTAAGAAGGGTGCATTGAGTTGGTCCGATGAGGCACACCGAGCTTTTGACAAGAATAAAGGAGGTGATGAGTAGTTACCTAGTCTTAACTCTTCTAGAATTCACCCAACCATTCATTCTTGAGTGTGATGCATCGGGTGAAGGTATAGGAGTAGTTTTGATGCAAAACCAACACTTCATTGATTTTGAGAGCCGTAGTTGAGGGGACCTAAGAAAATTTACTCCATCTATGATTGGGAGATGCTTGCCATAATGCATGCATTGGTGAAGTTCAGACAATACTTGGTTGGAGGGAAGTTTGTGGTGAGGACCAACCACAAAAGTCTTAGGTATTTCTTAGAGTAGAAATATTTGAATGAGAGGCAACAAAAATGGGTCAGTAAGATATATGCCTATGACTTCGACATAGAGTATGTGAAAGGGAAGAAGGATGTTGTTGTTGATTCCCTTTCTAGGAAACCTTCCGCTTGTTCACTTTTAGGTATTTCAACTAATTGGAAGTCTCTTTTGTTAGCTGAGTACTCCAAGAAAAAAATTCGTGTGAGGTGATGGATGGGCGAGTATAGGATGATAGGTATAGGGTTATGGATGATGTGATCTTCTACAAGGACATGATCTACTTGGTGCCAAAGTCTAAATTGAAGGAGAATATTTTGTAGGCTTCACATGACACTCCTTTAGTAGGCTATTTGGGATAATTTAAGACATATACATAGTTCAGAGAGAGGTTCTCTTGGAAGGGCCTTAAGGAGGATGTTTTGAGACATTTCAGGGACTGTGTGAATTGTCAAAAGAACAAGTTCAAGAATTCACATCTAGTAGGTCTATTACAGCCATTGCCCATTCTGGAGTAGAAGTGGGAAATCATTTCCATGGAATTCATCACAGGTCTACCCAAGGTACATGGGAGAGATTGAATTTATGTGGTGTTGGATCAGTTGATAAAATATGCTCACTTCTTTGCTATACCTATAGAGTATAGGGCACCATAGGTAGCTGAGTTATTTTTTAGAGAGATCTTCAAGTTGCATGGGTTACTGAGGTACATAGTTAGTGACAGGGACAACATATTATTGAGTAATTTTTGGTAGGATCTTTTCAGATTGGTAGGTACTGAGTTGACCCCAAGTATGAGTTATCACCCTCAGATGGATGGTTAGACTAAGATTGTGAATAAGTGGATTGAGGGATACTTGTGCAATTACATATTAGGTCAGCAAAGAGCATGGATTAAGTGGTTGCACTTGGGAGAGTATTTCTATAACACCACTTATCATATGTCTATTGGGATGTCTCCTTTTCAAGCATTATATGGGTATGATTCTCCATCATTCATGGAATTGTAGTTTTGGGAGAGTAGAGCTCCTAAGGTTAATAAGTGGATTCAGGAGAGATAGGACATCTTGAGAGAACTCAAGGATAAATTACAAGTGGCACAAAATCAATAGAAGACTTATGCTGATAGAAATAGGGTTGAGCATAGTTTTGAGGTTGGTGACTTGGTTTACCTTCAATTGCAGCCCTATAGATAGTCTTCTTTGAAGAAGAGCTGGGCAAAGAAGCTCAAGCCTAGGTTTTATGGACCATACAAGATCATTAGGAGTGTTGGAGAGGTAGCATATGAGTTGGATCTTCCAGAGAGCAGCAAGATTCATAATGTATTTCATGTTTCATGCCTCAAGAAGACACTTGGACAATAGGTTGCTTCTTCATTGGAGATGCCACCATTGGATGAGGAGGGACATTTGGTTCTAATTCCTGAGAAGATAATTGATACCCAGGAGAAGAGATTGAGTAATTAAGTGGTTAAGGAATATTTGGTGAGATGGAGAGATCTGCCAGGAGAGGATGCCACTTTGGAAGGAGAGCAGATTCTACAACATTCAAGTTTGAAATTGCTTGAGGACAAGCAATTTCAGGAAGGGAGGACTGTAATGCCCCCTTCTTAGTAGCCACCCAGAGATCATTTAGCCTTTAATTATTCCTGAATGCTAAACATGAGAAATAATGGAATAAATATTAAATTAATTATTTGTAAAGTTATCTCAATAAATTAATATCATAAGATAGCTTTATATTTAATTAATTTAATAAAGTGACTAAAATAAATATTATATCTTTAAGTCACTTTAGGAATAAAATAATATTATTTTCTAGAAGCTTCTTGGAGGTGATTGAGAATTCTTTATAAGGAGTTGAATGCAATTCATTTCATCATGTCTTGAGTTATTCTAATATTCTACCTATGTGGTGAGAGCTTGTATGCTTGCATTAGCTAAGGGTTTGAAGAATCTAGGATACCAGGTTTGATTGTGCAACATCAACCCTAGCTGGAATTGAGTGGGAGATATTTCAGTCTTCCAATTTGAGCAAAATTTAATGGTCTATGACCAAATTTTGGGGTGAATTGAGAAGTTCAATTTTGGAAGGAAATAATTGCAACATTTTGAAGATCAGTTTTAGTCATCTTTAAGTTCGATTTGGTGAAGAAATTTTGCAGTAGAATTTGCAGTTTGGAGGAATTTGATTTTGGCATTTTTTTGAAGCTAATTTTTTGTCAAGAGGAGAAATTTGAATTTAGTAGTGGGGATGACTTCATAGAAGGAAATTTATGGCTTCCCTTGCTAGACAGACACAATTTATTGGCTCAAGGAAATCGATTTTAATTGGCATATTGGGGTGCATCGATCATTCATCAGGGATAGTTTGATTTTGTTACTTTCTAGGTTGTACATGCTTGATTTTGGTGGGAAGAATAGGTGTAGCTCTCTTGGCAGCCAATAGACAATTTTTTTGAAGAATTTGATGGGAATCTTCATTGCTAGCTCAACTCTTCAAGACGTCATTACCTGTAGACACAAAAAATATACAAGTTGATCCTACACACCTGATCTTGATCTTACTAACACTATTTCTTCCTAAAATTATCCCCTTTACTAATTAATTTAATTGAATAATATTTATTTGATTAAATTCATCACATTTCATCTCTTAATTAAATAAATCCCCTTTTATCTGATTAAGTCATCATCTCCTATTAATTAAATAAATCAGTTTGTTTAATTAATCCTATAGTCCCTCTTTTAATTAAATAATTCATTTTATTTAATTAATCTCTAAAGTCATCTCATTTAAATTAAATAAATTTATCTTTATTTTATTTAAAACTAACACCATTCTCTTTAATTAAATAAATCAAACTTTATTTAATTAAGTCTAAAATCATTATTCCTCTAATTTTTATTTAGTTAAATCTTGAAATCCAAGTCAAAATGGTCAAATAAGCTAATCCCCTGTTAATTAATCAAATATAGATTAATGCTAATCATAATCACTCCAATCCTCTAGATTTTGCAACTTGCACAATAAATAAATTTATTTGATCTATTAATTCATCAATTTCCATTCAAAAGGGCATCTTTTGTGGAATATTCTTCCAAGTCAAAAACCCCTCCAAAAGGGGATGGGTACTTCCAACAAGGCATTTAATGCCTCTTACATGTCCTTGGCCTTCAACCAAGTGACATTAACTCAATTTCCCTTCCCTCTAAACATGCCACATTCAAATTTCAAATTTGAATCCAATAGCATTTATCATGCACATTGACCAAAATGTGCTCATTCCTCCTCCAATCACATGTGGACAAGTGGCCTCTTCTCATTGGTTGGTATTTTGTACCACATTCATCCAAATCATTCAATCTTCCATTCTTCATGCATGTATTTTGAGCCAAGTGACATTAACAAGAGGTAGGTATTATTGGGCATACCTCATGCCTCCCATGAGGTATCACGATGCGATGTTGATGGAATTGTGCAGGCAATGGAACACAGATACATGCATGTTCCACTTACCCACCAGAGAGATGATAGTCATGCTAGAGGACGTGCACCGAATAATCTGAGTCCCTATTCAGGGGGATTGAGTGCATCTCTAGAGAGGCCGTACCTTTCGTGAGCAATGGGTGGACATGTAGTATTGCCTTGATGAGCTAGTGCATGATGATAGGATTGTAGGATGAATTGACCTGACATTGTTACTATATTCACGAGCGACAATAGTGAGAAAAATCATGATGCATACTGTCGCATTGGTACTCCTCCCAGATGGGTGAGAAACACACCTCAAAGGTGGGCTAGTACATTTGATACGAGGGATGGTAGAGCATAGGACAATATATGCCTGGGGATGTTGCATCCTTGCGCACTTATACTATGACTTGGGCTGGTTCATATTTAGAGAGCTAGACAACATGGTGCACTCTATGCTTCTACAGGTTTGGTGCCTGGAGCATATCACTTGCAATAGGCTAGTGGGTTTCTTGTGTCTGAAAATAGTGGGATATCCTTAGGATTTTGGCTATCCTCTCTAACGGTTATGGAAACATGGAGATTTACACTTTTGGAGAGTAAGGTTTGACTGACTAGAGGAGGATGAGATCTTTTGGAGACCTTATTAGCTTGTCCTACAATAGCCAAACCATATGAGACAAATGATTGACTGTAAATGGAGATATTTTTGGTTGGTCAACATGATCACATAGTACGTCCCCTCTACTATGATTGGGTCATGCATCAGTTTGGACAGATTCAGACACCACCCAGGGCATGGTCATCTTTCGGGAGGTTAGTGTGGAGTGCCCGAAGGCCAGGTGATACACATAATATTTAGGCCCCTGAAACTACCCTTTACAGAGCTAGAAACCCTATTTTTAAGCTTCTATTTTATGCCAGTATCTATCTATATCCATTGGTTGTGTTTCTATTACATGCATTTAATTGAAACTAGCTTAAATTAACCCATTTCATGCATTGCTTAGTTTCAATTTTTCATATACTACATTTATTTTTTAGATTGCTGCATAGTGTAATAAAAAAATTACCTTGTTTCCCATATGAAAAATTTGATTTCAACATTCTACTTTAACTCATTGAATGTCACTCTCTTTCCTTTCTCTTCATAAGTATGTTTTCTTTCAAAAGATGTGGCTTTGATTTGGTTTGAAATGGATTGCATAAATACAACATTCCTTCTTATAAGTTCAACGTAGATTACAATAATGAATTCATTAAAGAGCATATTAATAACCAAACCATTGACACAATTCTTAACATTACATTACCCCTTGATGAGACTATTTGTGTTGATAATAATAACAATAATCCTTGTGCTTCTCCCTATACCTCTCCTATTAGTGACGAAGGTATCTTGGTGCAAGAAGCTACAAGCGTTGAGGGTCTTAATTGTCCCTCTCCTCATCCCCCGTCTGAAGATCCTAAACAACAAACTGATGACATCATAAACACATTTCGTAACATTACCTTACCTATTTTCCCTAACCATGATGATAAAAAATTCCCTTCTTCTAATATCCTTCCTCGATGCAAATAGGATAGGTCGGTGTTAGAAGATATACCTATTACAAGTCATGCAACTCTTGACTCTCCCTTCCCTTATGCTCCTACCATTTGGGACAATCTATTTGAAAATCATAGTGGTCCTTCTCTTGATGCCTCCCCTATTTGTGATGAAGCTAGTGGTGAAACTATACCAAGATCTCCTACTAGGGTAGATAGTGTGGAATAAAAGAATGAGACCTTCACACACCAAGACAATCAAATAGACCCCTCTCCTAATCCTCCCACTCTTGATAATACCATCATTGATCATTCCCCTTGTTATGATGAAGTCATTTTAGAAGAACCAATCCTTGCATGTAACACACATGTGGTTTGTATTTCTCCTAAAAACTCCCCTCCTAGGGAGGATATCATGATGCAAGACAAGGATAACATTGAATCTCCTTCCCTAGGGCACGTTAATATTATTCAACCTCAACTCACCCTCTATCCTCCTTCAAACAAACCTCAACCTGAACTTATCCTTTACCCACCCCAGGATAATGTGTCGCAAGAACTGAGTTATAATACCATTGCTCATACACATTACACTAGAAATAATCTATGACCGCAACAACCAACCTCCTCACCTTTACCCAATCCCATCTTACCTGTTGCTCCTCGATTCTTCAATCATTAGGGAGTATGACCTTGTTGAGAAAATAAGGAATACACCCACTAAAATATCTCTATAGGAACTTATTCAAGCCTCCCCTCACTACCATAAAATGATGCAACATGCCTTGTCACAAATTTGTGTCCCTTCTACTACGCAAACAAAGGACATAGCAACTATGATTCAAGGCTTCAAGATTGGCATTGTTTTCTACCAAAGTGAGCTCCCTCCTTTGGATGTGCAACATAGAGCTGAATTCTTGGTAATCATATCTCAATACAAACACATAGGGATCAAGCAAACCCTTGTTGAAAATGGCTCTGCTATTAATGTGTGTAGTGTTGATCTCTTGGATAGGATCCATATCAAAAAATCAACCATTCAACCCACCTCTTTATCTATTAGTGGATTTGACAATGTATCAAAAAGGCTGCTTGGTGTGATCACTTTTCCTTTTAAGTTGGAACGACCACATTAGACATATTGATCCATGTTATTCCTAATGATGTTTCATATAACCTCATTTTAGGTAGAACCTAGAGTCATGTAATGAATGGAGTGCCTTCCAATCTTCATCATAAGATAAAGTACATATACAACAACAAAGTGTACATGCTTGACACTGATCCTGAGCCGTTTGGTGTCTTACTACTTGGGAAAAAAAATTCCAAACCCTTCACCACCTTAACACCAACAAAACAAGTGGGACCCGTACAACACAAGCCCTTAGATGATGAGTGGGGTTCCTTAAACTTCATCCCTCCTTTATTAGGAGAAATCAAGATCACAAACATAGACTCTAAAAAGGGAAACATAGTATTTTCCACACAAGACTTAGCAAATCCTTTGCAAGCATCCACCTCAACTACTCTAGACAAAGAAGCCACCATTGAACAATCACCCAATCCAAAAGCATTGAAAAATTTCTATGGAAAATATTATGAGATCATGAAACAAATTGGCTATAGTGGAAAAGGATGTGGTGCTAACGAACAAGGTATCCACACCCCTATCGAGCCTATAATGCAAACAACAAATCATGGTCTTGGATTTTGTCCTTTCATCAAAATCATCAAGCCTTCCTCCAACATAAACAACATCCCAAATCACCCTTCTCAACCAAACTTAGAAAGTGATCCTTTGCAAAAATTGAAACCAACCAAGGACTCTTTTATTAATGCCAATTTCATCTCACAACCCACTACTGATTTGGATTTTACACATTCCTCCAACAGAGTGTACAAAATATCACAATCTATAGCGCCTTGCGTAAGTATGACATCCTATATTAAGCAAGACACTCATTTGTTACAAACCAAAGGAACACCTTCTCCCCTTGATCAAGAGGGAATCTTGTTGAGAATCCTCCAAGATCACTTGATCTCTCTTCCTCCCAGAACTCGAAAGAAATGTTTCAAAAAACATTCCTTTTGTGCCTACCACCGAGTTCATGGTCACTCCACTAATGAATGTAAGGCCTTGAGTCATAAAATACAACATCTTAAGGAGTCTGGTGCTCTCCTTTCTATGGGGGAACCTAATTCCTCTAATCGATGTTGATTTTCACCTTACCTTACATCTCCTCCCTCCTTTTGGCTCACTCTTGTCTTGCAATAAGTGGGGGCAAGGGGTTAGGCAACCTTCTCCCCATATGTCACTTGTCGTTGACTCTTTCGACTCGTCGTTAAATTTTCATGAACATATAAGATCAAGATTGGGATGTGGATGACATGTCTTAAGTTGAATCATGTGTGAAATACTCTATTTCTCTTACACTCTATCCATTCTCCTTCTACTTTAAAGCAATTTCTCATAGTAATGGTGTTAGAAACTCACACTTCATTGCATGATTTTATTTTTTCTTGTGACTCCCTCTCTTGAAAACATTAGGGACAATGTTCCTTAGGATGAGACACTTACATTTCTCCTCTCTTGCAAACAAGATGAGACACTTTTCCTCTTGCAAACAAGATGAGTCCATTTGCATCTTTCCTCTCTTGGTGACATTACACATAATGTTCGTTAAGATGAGAAATCGCATAAACAAAAGAAAAATCCCTTTGAACATTCCTTACATCATTCTATTTTGTGGCACCTTATCAAAGTTATCATGAGGTATAACTTTGGTATGGTTTGAGCGGGAAACCCATCAAGTGGCATGAATTTCCCCATAGCCACCTGCGTGTGTGTGAGTGCATACCAGCCGAGTGTATGTTTCTCACCTTTTGGGCCTTCTCACCCAGTGGACAACCAAAAGTATCATTGCCCTAGAGTGAGTACACTTCTCTCTTTTTGGACAAACAACCTAGATCTAATCCACAACCAGCTGGACAAACGGTCGAAGCTTGATCCAACTTTCCTCTCTCTCCCTTCTAGTTCTTGTCATTGCATGATCATGCATCTCGTTTTGCTGCATATCATCCACCCTTGAATGTGTTTTCTTGCATTGATTTTGACTTGACTTAGAATCTTAAACCCTGGGGGTTTGACTACCTTCTTCATCTTTGTCATTCTTCACCATCTCTATTGGGATACTTTAGTGTGAGTTTGAAGCAAGTTCATCCTCTCACTAAAGTGGTGGCTAAATGTGTCACCCAAAAGTGTAGCCTTGACACTTTTCACTCATTTGGATCCTTGCCTATGGATTTTGGACCTCTTTCTATCCCTTCCAAGCCTTGTTCCAAAGTGTTGTAAGGTGTTGTAAAACATTTTCACACTTTCCTAGGCTTGTCATCACTAAATCAACCCTTTTTATGCTAAAATAACCCCTTAATGCTCTTACAGGCTCGAATGAAGTGTGTTTTGTGAGACAATCCCGAAAAACATCATTAAACAAGTTTTAATTCTTGAAAACTACTAAAAAATTCTCAAGTGGACTAGGTCACCACCTTGGGTGACCTAGTACCATGTGGCATAAAAATCAAATTTAACTTAATTTTCTTTCAGGATTTTGCCTCCAAAACCCTAAGGTCAACTTGTGAGGTGTTATTTTGGGGAAATTAGGGCATCACATGTATAAATAATTGTTTTTACTCTCATTTTGACCCCTATTCATTCTAATTCTTCTATTGTCATATATCCCCTTCTTCCCCATCACTCATCTCTCACTCTTCTCAAGCAAGCTAGGGTTTGAGTATTCCAAGTCACCAAGACATCTTGATGAAGCATTCAAGGGCTGAATCCTCCATTTTTGTAACTCAAGATCAAACATAATGGCAAGGTAAACTCCATCACTCCTTTTTTTCATGCTTAATTACATCATTTCTCTATTTTGGTTTGATTACTCAAAAGGGGTTTGACTAAGGCAAACCCCCATGCCCTAACATTCAACAAGTTTTTCCAACAAGACATTTAATGCCTCTTACATGTCCTTGGCCTTGAGCCAAGTGACATTAACTCAATTTCCCTTCCCTCTAAACATGCCACATTCAAATTTCAAATTTGAATCCAATAGCATTTATCATGCACATTGACCAAAATATGCTCATTCCTCCTCCAATCACATGTGGACAAGTGGCCTCTTCTCATTGGTTGGCATTTTTTCCCACATTCATCCAAATCCTTCAATCTTCCATTCTTCAAATCTATAAATAGAGGCCTCCTCTATTGCAATATCATCCACAATTTGAATGTAAAGTTATTATCTTCAATTGAGAGCAATTCTATTCATCTTCTTGAGAATTTTCCATCACCATAGCTAGGTTATTGCAGATTTTAGTAAGGAGTCACATTGTTCTTCACCATCAAGTGGATCAACCATCATCAAGCTTACAAAGGAGTTGGGAAAGGGCCAATTTCTACACATAATTGGTACCAATTCCCCCATGGGATCAAGAGTTTGCATCTTAGAATAGGATTTCATTGCTTTCTTTGTTGCTTTCTCCATTTTCTTTCCTATTTGAGCATTGCAAATGGATTTCATCGGGAATCTTAGTTCTATCTTGCATATGAACCTAATAATGTGCTTGTTTGCCATGTTTGTGTAGGTCTAGGCTTGGGGTTCACATTACCAGCTTCTTGTTTTAGTTGTGAATTTTTGCATTAGAATTGCATTTTTTGTCCATTAGGTTGTTGGTCTGTAAGTTGAAGAATTTATATCAAATAACATCATTAATATTGCCATTGGGTAGTCAAGTTTTCAAATGTAATCACTGCCAATTAGTGCTTTTTTTTATTAGCATTGGATGTAATTTTAAAACAAGCAATATTGGAGTATCTCAACATTGTAAAAGTTGTATACATGTCATATTTGAAATGTCAACTTGCTGTAGCTGCATATTTACATGAGTTTTCAGTCATCATAACATTAGAAAAGTCAGAAAATTACCTTGCATTACATTCTCATTTCATTTTTAGTCATTTGAAAAGTTTAGTTAAGTCTTTTATGCATTTTATCATCACATCAAAAAGAAAAAATAATTAAAAATTTACCAGCCAAGAACAGTTTGCAAGACAAGTATTTGAAAAAATTCCCAAACACCAAAAATAAAAAAATCAAGGGTAGATATAGCAAGGAACTTTACAAAATATCACTTAAGAAATCATGCTAAGAGAATGTTAAATTAGAAATTGGTTGCCCAGTCGATAAGTTTATAAAAAAGACCAAGATAATGCATATGGAAATTGAACCAAATATTAAAGGCATTGGAAAATTATGGGAAGGTGAACTACAAAATTTATGTTTGTGGGTAAAGGAATAGGGGTCTCTTCCACTTCTAGGGTTTTTCACCTAGAAGGAAAGATAATTTTTCCTTTACTCTTTGTGGAACATAAATCTTGTGATTCATTCAATGTTAAGAATTGAATGTATTTGAAATCCCTAATATGAGATGTTCTCAATGCTGTGATCTAATAAATGAAACTAACTATTGGATGCAAGGTAATGAAATCTACATTGTTTGAAAACACATTATGTTTTACATCAAGAAAAATTGAGAACTATATAAGAATAAAAAGAAGAACAAATAAAAAAAGTTCACTTGGAAACTGAAGAGGGTTGAAGTGGAGATTTCAAAAGCCTCTGGAAATATGGAAAATTTGAGTTTTGAGCTTACTGGGACATTTACGCCAAGTTGGGCGACCTAGTCCCAGTTCTGGTAAACTATTTTGGGCTCTATTTCAACCAACTGGGTACTCAAATCTGCTAAAATATTTGACAAAAACCTATGGTGGGACTAGGTCACCACCATTGGTGACCTAGTCCCTTTCAGCTTCTCAAGAAATCTGAAAGTGGAGTTAAAAGTCAATGGTCTGCACTCTGGTTTTTCATAAAAATCTAAGTTCAGATCTGCAAAATCACTTGGAAAACACAGTATATTTTTGTTTCTAATGTGGGGTTTGCCTTGGTCAAACCCATGTTTTGTATTTAAACTTGGAAAGAGATAATAAATTTTCATAAAACCTAGCCCTAAGTGTGTCTAGAACTAGGAAAATTTGAAGTAAAGCAAAACCTTATTTGATTGTGCTAGAATAAGATGTGTGAGTGAGATTTGAATGATGCAAGACTTCAATCCAAAAAACCCTACAACATTACAAATGAAGTGCTAAAATAATGCAAATGTGATACAAACCTTAAATATGAAGATAGAGAGAAAATGGAAGATGGAGTCACTTTGAAAACAATCTTTAGGTGTGATTTGGTGGCTAGTTGCACCTCCTCAACCTAGATTTCTCCATGATTCTCCATAGGAATTCCGTGATCAACTCTGTGCAATGTGTGATCTTGAGTGAGAAGTGATCTTGAAGGCTTGCAAAAGGTCTAGTTTTCTGCCCTAAGCTTCAACTTTGCCGTGGAAAGAGAATGAATCTTCTTTTGGAATATGTTCAATGCTTGATTTTTGAGGCGAGCTTGTGAAAAATGACCTAAAGACACATATTTAAAAGAAACAATACCTAATTGTTGGTTATTTTGACCTAAGAGATCGACATTGTACTCAAATCTGCTAAAATCTTTGACATAAACCTCAAAAACTGGCAATGAAATGCATAAATCACTGATCCCAAAATGACCACTGGGACTAGGTCGCCCAAGGTGGCGACTTAGTCCCAATAGAGTTATTTTGAACTATTTTCTGATTTTTCTGATGAAAAATGTAGTGTTTTAGACTGTAAAGTACATATCTAAGTGGCATATGCATAATTTCACTATTTTGTAAGAAAATAAGTGCAAACAATGAGATTTTTCACTAATACAAAGTATGAAATCCTAGGATGCCTTTTTAAACAAAGAAACATACAATGCAATGCTAAGAGAAGAGGTTCCTAGGATGCAAATGTAGACTAAATCAGAAGTAAGATGTTTCAAAATGCAGGTTCACCAAAATGAACCACAAAATGAGATTTTACAGTGGAGATTTTATACCTGCGAGATTGGATGCACTATGAGACCAGGTGGCTACTGGTGAGCGACAACATGAGGTGAGTCGATTTTGCAATGTAATTAAACATGGTATGAAGAGAAAACTTCTTTTAAGAATAATGGAATCCTCAAAGCCCTAATCAAAAGCCCTAATCAAAGCCACATCTTTTAAAAGAAAACATGGTATGAAGAGAAGGGAAAGAGAATGCAATGCAATAATTTAAAGTGAAATGTTGAAATGCAAATTTTCAGATGGGAAACAAGGTAATTTTCTAATTACACTATGCAATAATCTAAAAAGGAAATGTAGTATATACAAAAATGAAACTAAGTAATGCATGAAAGGAGCTAAGTTAAAGCTAGTTTTAATGAAATGCATGTAACAAAAACACAACCAATGGATACAAATAGTTACTGGCACAAAACAAAAGCTTAAAAAATGGGTTTTCAGCTCTGTAAAAGGCAGTTTCAGGGGCCTAAAGGGACTAGGTCACCCAGGGTGATGACTTAGTCTTGCTGGTGATTTTTTTGAGTGTTTGCAGAAGAGTTTGAGGGGTAGATGTGGTTTTTGTATTGTATAATGTAGATATAAGATAAAAATGCAAAATTTTAGAAATATTTATTATTTTAAGATGCAAAAGATGCAACCTATATGCACTTTCTCTAATGCAAAAATTGGAAACCCTAGAATGCACTTTAACTAATGCAACATGCAATGCAATGCAATCCTAGGAGAATGGTGGATGCCAAATCAGAGAGGAAGGGTGTAGGAATGTCGGGTTCACCAAAATGAACCACAAATTTTAGGGGAAAGCTGTACTCTTACACGTCTAGGGTTTTGCACCTAAAAGGAAAGAGATTTCTTTCTTTCACACCCAAAAATTGAAGGGTTCATTCAAAGGATTAGGGGCTTAGGGGTGTGTGGTGTGTGATATGGAATGCCCTAAATGTTGGAAATGGAAAATAGAAACTAAATAGTAATGCGATAAATAGGAAATGAACTAGTTAGTGTTCAAATTAGTAAGATAGTAAATGTATTACCAACTTACTCAATAATTAGTAAATGTAAGAACATGGTGTAAATACAAACTAGGGGTTTGACACAAGGCAAACCCCATATTAGAAGCCAAAATATACTCTATTTTGTAGGTGATTTTGCGGATATGAACCTAGATTTTTATAGAAAAGTAGAGTGTAGACCATTGACTTCTGACTCCACTTTCAGATTTCCTGAGAAGCTGAAAGGGACTAGGTCATCAATGGTGGTGACCTAATCCCACCAGAGGTTTCTATCAAATATTTTAGTAGATTTGAGTACCCA
This sequence comes from Sequoiadendron giganteum, assembly GCA_007115665.2. NCBI lineage: Eukaryota > Viridiplantae > Streptophyta > Pinopsida > Cupressales > Cupressaceae > Sequoiadendron > Sequoiadendron giganteum. The sequence continues at coordinate 466,270,651 of CM021108.1, read as the reverse complement.
GTTTGCTGAAGCAAAGCCCGAAATAGTTTACTAGAATTGGGACTAGGTCACCCAACTTGGCGCAAATATCCCAGTAAGCTCAAAAGTTAGATTTTCTAGATTTCTAGAGGCTTTTTCAATCTCCACTTCAACCCTCTTTAGTTTACAGGTGCACTTGTTTTATCTATTTTACTCTTTAGTCTTATATAGTTCTCAATTTGTCTTGAAGTAAAACATAACGTGTTTTCAAACAATGTAGATTTCATTACCTTGCATGCAATAGTTAGTTTCATTTATCAAATCACAACATTGAGAACATCTCATATTAGGAATTTCAAATACATTCAATTCCTAACATTATATGAACGATAAAATTTATGTTTTTGGGTAAAGGAATAGGGGTCTCTTCCACTTCTAGGGTTTTCACCTAGAAGGAAAGATAAGTTTTCCTTTACTCTTTGTGGAACATAAATCTTGTTATTCATTCAATGTTAGGAATTGAATGTATTTTAAATGCCTAATATGAGATGTTCTCAATGCTGTGATATGATAAATGAAACTAATTATTACATGCAAGGTAATGAAATCTACATTGTTTGAAAACACATTATGTTTTACATGAAGATAAATTGAGAACTATATAAGACTAAAGACCAAAACAGATAAAAAAAAGTGCACCTAAAAATTGAAGAGGGTTGAAGTGGATATTGGAGAAGCCTCTAGAAATCTAGAAAATCTGACTTTTGAGCTTACTAGGACATTTACGCCAAGTTGGGTGACTTAGTCCCAGTTTTAGTAAATTGTTTCAGGCTCCATTTAAGCCAACTAGGTACTCAAATCTACTAAAAATTTTTACAAAAACCTCTGGTGGGACTAGGTCTCCACCATTGGTGACCTAGTCCCTTTCAGCTTCTCAAGAAATCTAAAAGTGGAGTCGGAAGACAATGGTCTACACTCTGCTTTTTTCGTAAAATATTTGGGTTTAGATTCACAAAATCACTTGCAAAATAGAGTATATTTTGGTTTCTAATGTGGGGTTTTCCTTGGTCAAACCCCTAGTTTGTATTTAAACTTGGAAAGAGATAATAAATCTACATAAACCCTAGCCCTAAGTGTGTCTAGAACTAGGAAAATATGAAGTAAAGCAAAACCCTATTCTATTGTGAGTGAGATGTGTGAGTGAGATTTGAATGATGCAAGACTTCAATCCAAAAAACCCTACAACATTACAAATGAAGTGCTAAAAGAATGCAAATGTGATGCAAACCTTAAATCTTAAGATAGAGAGAAAATGGAAGATGGAGTCACTTTGAAAACAATCTTTAAGTGTGATTTGGTGGCTAGTTGCACCTCCTCAACCTAGATTTCTCCATGATTCTCCATAGGAATCCATGATCAACTCTTTGCAATGTGTGATCTAAAGTGAGAAGTGAGCTTGAAGGACTACAAAAGCCCTAGTTTGCTACCATAAGCTTCAAATTTTTTGTGGAAAGAGAACGAATCTTCTTATGGAAGATATTCAATGCTCAATTCTTGAGGTGAGCTTGTGAGAAATGACTAAGGAACCTAAGAGAGAGTGAAAAATGACCTCAATACATGTATTTATAAGCAATAATACCTAATTTTCGGTTATTTTGACCTAAGAGGCCGACACCCATCGAGAAATTTTATCAAGCTAAACATTTTCTTGCTCAAAAATGCAAAAATCCCTAAAAAGGACTAGGTCGCCAACTTGTGCGACCTAATCCCACCACCTATAAAAAATCCACTCTCATCTATATGCATCCTATACATGTGACTTTTGTTGATAAATTTGTGTCTCAACTTCCAATTTTTGATGCCTTAATTTTCAGACTTGGCAAAACTTTATTGTTTTTGCACTTTACTACTCTACCGCGATGATCTGGTTTTGGTCCTAGTAGTACCATGGTGACTGTCTGGGCGGTTACCGCCTTACCGCGTGTGGTGAGCTTTATCACCGCAGTGGACACGGTTAGGGGGCTTACTGTCTGCCTCGATGGTTATCGCCATACCGCAGGCGATGGGTCGACTCACCACAATGGGCACAATGAGACCGCTTGTGGTTGACTTGGCGATTACCGCCATACCGCAAGTGACGGGTCCTCTCACCGTAGTGGCCATAGTGAGACAACTTGCGGTGAGTCTGGCAGTTACTGCCCCACTGCAGACGATGGGTTGGCTCACCGTGGTAGCCATGGTAAGACCACCAATGGTCTGGCAGGCAGTCACTGCCCTAGTGCGGGGTGGCCTGGCGGCCCCCACGGTAGTGTAGTATGACCGCTAGCAGTCTGCTCGACAGATACCGCCACACTGCGGGTCAACTCAAATCTGGCAGCAGTAGTGTGGTGGCAACAAGGATCAAGCTCAGGTGGATTTACCACCTCACCATGAGGTGTCTCAGAGCGCTCAGTGGTAGCACGGGTATGATCTGGGTGAGATCAGATGAGCTCACCGCCATACCACAGACTAGTATGTTGGACGCAATGCTAGTGCGGTGTATCCTTGGGTGAGCTCAGACGAGCTCACCGCTTTACCGCAGATGGGTTGAGTTAGCTCGGCGGTGGAGCGGTAGAGACTTGGAGAGCTCAGATGAGCTCGGACCAGGTTTGACCGAGTTGGACTCAGAGACAAAGTGATAGATGAATGGCAGACTGACATGTGGCAGGTTGACAACAGTATGATTGGCCGAATGCCAAAATCAGTGAAAGGCAATAAATGCCGACTTGTTCAACTGGTGACAGGAACCCAATTAGGCAAGGAGTTATTGCCTAGGTGGCTCGATGAAGAGAAAATCTGTCAGGGTAGATTGGTTGCTTGATTGGGTGATTGGTGCATGAACCAGAAGCCATGGGATTGGTAAGACATTGAATGTGATGTATGACTTTGTCAGTCAAATACAATATTTTATGTAAACCAGAAAGGTGATGGTTTCTAGTGCAAGTCAATGTAACATAACACATGGTATACTTAGAGAAGTATGAAAAAAACTGTGAGTTTGATAATTGAGTGAAGCTGCTGTGAGCTGATCAGAGAGAGTAAGGGTTGATATCGTATGTAATCGATTATTACTTTAATAAAATTGTTCTTGCTTGGTGTGGTGGGTTTTTTACCTGAAAAGGTTTTCCCATGTAAATACTCTGTCAAATCTATGAATGCCTATAATCTGTTATCTCTTTTATGTTGTATGCTTTTCATCTCAAGTAGTTTTAAGAAGCTATTAGAATCAGTTTTTTGCTTCTCTCCTATGTTGTATTAGTGTTAAGGGAATATATTCCACACTGTTTGGGTCTTAGATCCATTCCTGTTTTTCCCCTTCAAGTGGTATCAAAGCCTGGCTAGTTGTGTTATCTTTGAGAGAAAAGGTCAGATTTTTGTGCTAATACTGTTTCAGTGGGAGTCTTGCATTGTTAAAACTTGTTTCTTTTTGAGATGGCAGGTACATCTGGTAGTGTAGAGATTGAAAAGTTTAATGGCAACAACTTTGAGTTATGGAAAATCAAAATGGAAGACTTTCTTGTGGATAGAGACCTCTGGATTGCAGTGCTTGGAACTATGCCACAAAGTATGAAGGAAGATTATTGGGATCTTGCTGATAGAAAAGAAAGAGTTATGATCAGACCGAGTCTAGCCAATTTTTTACTCTTGAACGTCCATGAGGAGAAGTCTGCAACTTCATTATGGAAGAATCTTGGTGATATTTATCACGGAAAGTCTCTGGTAAATAAGTTATTCCTAAGGAAGAAGTTGTACTCCTTGAAGATGGAAGAAGGTGCATCTGTTGTAGACCATCTGAACTCGTTTAATATGAGTGTTACTCAACTGGTGTCTGTAGGTGTAAATATTGAGGAGGAGGATCATTGCATGCTCCTGTTGTGTTCATTACCTGATAGTTGGGATCATCTTGTGATGGCCATTGGAAGCACAACCACTGCATTCAAGATGGATGACATGGTTTCTTCACTTCTGTTTGAAGAAATGCGAAGGAAGTATTCTAAGATGACCAAAGAGGCCCTTTTAGTTCAAGGTAGACTAAAGGAGAAAGGCAAGAAGAAGGAAAAGAAGTCCAAATCCAAATCTGCAGGGAGATCAAAGTCTCCTGGTAAAAATTCCAAGGTAAAATTCTAGAATTGTGGGAAACCTAGTCACATTCGAAGGGATTGCAAGGAGAAGAAGAAGAAGAACGCTTTAGAAAATGACTCTTCTTAGAGTAATGCAAAATCCTTCATTGCAGCCTTGAAAACTCAGGCATTAGATGATGTTTGGATGGTTGACTCGGGTGCATCCTTTCACATGATATTCCATAGAGAATGGTTCTCTAAATATGAGAAATATGATGGTGGAAAGGTGTACCTGGAAAGTGATTCAACACTGGAGATTATTGGTAGAGGAAGAGTTAGAATTTAGTTTCCTGACGGAAAAGTCAAAGGTATTGGTGGCATACTACATATACCAAGTCTGGCTCAAAATATTTTTTCTATCAGTAAGTTAAATGATGCTGGTGTAGAAGTTTCTTTCTCGAGTAGAGGATGTAAAATGGCTAGAGGTGCAATGGTATTGGCTAAGGGTACTCGTACTGGCACTCTGTACAAGTTGGATGCACATCCTATTTAATGTAACAATGCCTCTGCAAAGTCAAGTAATGCTGCTCCTATAGAGGAAGATGAAGACACTTCTCTGTCTGCAAATGCTTTGGAGGTAAAACTCCCAGCAGAGAAAACTATGTTGTGGCATCATAGACTAGGTCACATAGGAGAGAAAGGTTTAAAAACCTTGAAGAATAAAAATCTTGTAGAAGGGCTTGATGATTGTAACCTTGAGTTCGATTTTTGTGAACATTGTATTTATGGAAAATAACACCGTGTTTCTTTTTACTCAAGTCCTCATAAATCTTCTGGTATACTGGATTATGTTCATTTTGATGTGTTTGGTCCAGTTAATGTTCCTTCATTATCAAATTCTAGATATTATGTTTCTTTTATTGATGACTATTCGAGAAGGGCATTTGTATACTTTCTCAAAAGTAAATCAGAAGTGTTTAATCAATTTAAATAATTTAAATCTTTGCTAGAGAATCAGACTAGAATGAAAATTAAATGTTTGAGGACAGACAATTGTGGTGAGTTTTGTTCTGCAGATTTTGAAAGGTATTACACAAATCATGGAATTAAAAGGCATTAAGACAACGCCTTACACTCCACAACATAATGAAGTTGCTGAAAGGTTGAACATGACGCTGATGGAAAAGGAAAGGAGTATGTTGAGCAGTGCTGGTCTAGAGCAGAAGTTCTGGGCTGAGGCTATGGCTACAACATGTTATCTTGTAAACTGATATCCTTGCTCTACTCTTGTTGATAAGACACCTTTGGAAGCATGGTTTGGTAAGAAGCCCTCTCTGAGGCATGTCTGTGTGTTTGGCTATGAGGCATATGTCTATGTGCCAAATGAAAAGAGATAAAAATTGGATAACAAGGCTTTCAAGTGTATTCTCATTGGCTATGGAGTTGGTGTGAAGGGATACAAGCTTTGGAACCCTGTTACTGAGAAGGTTCAGTACAACAAAGGCGTGATATTTCATGAGCTGAAACCTTCAGTAAGTGATCAACATCTTGAGACAAATCAGAGAGACAAGAAGAAGGATGTAGTTGAGATTCCCCAAACTCTAGAAAGGGAAGAGCTACAGGTGTACCTAAGACTGAGGAGAGTTCAAGTAGCTCTGAGAGTTCTGATGATGAAGAACCACAACCTTAGCCTATAAGGAGATCTACACGAGAAAAAAAACAACCTAAAAGGTATGGTTTCTCATTGTTAGATTCAAACTGTGCCTATGCCTTAATTACTAGCATTGATGAGCTTAGGACTGTAAAAGAAGCAATCGACATGTCTGATTCGAATTCTTGGCTAGAAGCCATGAATGAAGAAATGGATTCATTGAAGAAGAACAAAACTTGGGATTTGGTACCACTACCTAAAGGGAGAAATCCTATTGGCTATAAGTGGATATTCAAAAAGAAGACAGGTCTTGTTGGCAGTGTTGAGAAGTATAAGGAATAACTAGTTGCAAAAGGTTTTTCCCAGATTGAGGGAATTGATTATGGAGAGATTTTTTCCCCTGTAGCAAAGCTAACATCCATCAGATTTTTGTTGTCATTGGAAGCTGTGTATGACTTTGAAATTGAGCAGATGGATGTGAAGACAACGTTTCTCCATGGTGAGCTGGAAGAAGAAATCTATATGTCCCAGCTTGAGCATTTTGTTGAAAAAGGTAAACAAAATCTAGTCTGTAAGTTAAATTAATCTCTGTATGGTTTGAAGCAGTCTCCTAGAATGTGGTACCAAAAATTTGACACATTTGTGTTGTCTATGGGATTTGTAAGAACAAAATCTGATAATTGTATTTATCATAAATTTGAGAATGATTATGTGCTTGTTATTACCCTGTACGTGGATGACATGTTATTCACAGGAAATAACAAGTCTATGATCTCTGACCTTAAATCTCAGTTGTTTACAAAGTTCGAAATGAAAGAACTTGGTGCAGCTAGGTATATTCTAGGAATGGAGATAACCAGGGACAAAACAAGCAAAAATATTTGGGTCAGTCAGAGCAAGTATGTAAACACAGTCCTGAAGAGATTTGGTATGAACGATTGCAAGCGACTAGTTGTTCCAGTCATGCAAGGAACAAAACTATCTATTGAAGACTGTCCAAAATCTGCGACTAAGATGGAGGACATGACCAGTGTGCCATATGCAAGTGCTGTTGGTAGTTTAATGTATGCAATGGTTTGCACCAGACCAGACATTGCCCAAGCAGTGGGAGTTCTAAGCCAATTTATGGAAAATGTAGGAAGATCACTTTGGGATGTTGTGAAGAGAGTGTTTAGGTATTTGAAGGGGACTCTAGACTATGCCCTGTGTTACCATGGAAATTTGGTTGCATTACAAAGAACACTCAACATTTAGGGATATGTTGATTCTGATTAGGTAGGGGACATTGACAACAGGCGATCCACCAATGGATATACGTTCATGCTTAATGGTGGAGCAATCAGTTGGATGAGCAAGCACCAGGATGTAGTTGCTTTATCCATGACTGAGGAAGAGTACATGGCAGGAAATCACACCTGCAAGGAGGCAGTTTGGCTGAGGTGTTTGTGTTCAGATATTGGTTTTAGTGCAGGGCATATTACAATCTGCTGTGACAGTCAGAGTGCCATTTGTTTGGTAAAGAATCCAACCTTCCATGCTAGGACGAAGCATATTGATGTGCAGTATCACTTCGTGAGGGACATGGTGGAAGATGGAAAGGTTTGGCTTGAAAAGGTCAACACTTTGAGGAATGTTGCAGATGCTTTGACAAAGCCGATGAGCACAAACAAGTTCAAATGGTGTGCAGAATCGATGGGCCTTGGGGCCTATGACCATCAATGATTTTTAGAAGTCTTGAGGGAGCTGGAAGTCTTCGCCAAGTGGGATCTTGTTGAAAAATTTGTGTCTCAACTTCCAATTTTTGATGCCTCAGTTTTCAGACTTGGCAAAAAATTGTTGTTTCTGCACTTTATTGCTCTATCGCGGTGGTCTGGTTTTGGTCTTGGTGGTACCTCGATGACTGTCTGGGCGGTTACTGCCTTACCGTGCTTTGAGCTTGCTCATCGCTATGGACGTGGTAAGGGGGCTTACTGCCTACCTCAACGGTTACCACCATACCGCAGGCGACGGGTCGACTCACCGCAGTGGGCGCAGTGAGACCGCTTGCGGTTGACCTGGCTGTTACTGCCATACCGCAGGTGGTGGGTCCTCTCATCGCAGTGGCTACGGTGAGATTGCCTAGAGTGAGCCTGATGGTTACCGCCCCACCGCGGATGGTGGGTCCTCTCATTGTAGTGGTTGCGGTGAGACTGCCTGGAGTGAGCCTGATGGTTACCGCCCCACCGCGGATAGTGGGTTGGCTCACCGCGGTGGTCGAGGTAAGACCACTAGCGGTCTGGTAGTTGGTCACCTCCCTACTGTGGGGTGGCCTGGAGGCCCCCACGGTAGCTCGGTATGACCGCCAATGATTTGCTTGGCAGATACCGCCACATCATGGGTCAACTCAAACTTGGAAGCGGTAGTGCGGTGGCAACAAGGAGCGAGCCTGGGTGGATTTACCACCTCACTGCGAGGTGTCTCAGAGCGCTCAATGGTAGCACAGGTATGGTCAGGGTGAGCTCAGATGAGCTCATTGTCATACCGCGGACTAGTATGTTGGATGCAGCGATAGCGTGGTGTAGCCTTGGGTGAGCTCGAATGAGCTCACCGCTTTACCGTAGATGGGTTGAGTCAGCTTGGTGGTGGAGCGGTAGAGACTTGGAGAGCTCGGATGAGCTCAGACCAGGTTTGACCGAGTTGGACTCATAGTCAAAGTGATAGGTGAATGGTAGATGGACACATGGCAGGTTGACAATAGTATGATTGGCCGAATGCCAAAATCAGTGAAAGGTAGTAAATGCCGACTTGTTCGGCTAGTGATAGGAACCCGATTAGGCAAGGAGTTATTGCCTGGGTGGCTCGATGAAGAGGAAATCTATCAGGGTAGATCGGTTGCTCGATTGGGTGATCGGTGCATGAACCAGAAGCTGTGGGATTGGTAAGACATTGAATGTGATGTATGACTTTTTCAGTCGAATACAATATTTTATGTAAACTAGAAAGGTTTACGGTTTCTAGTGCAAGTTGATGTAACATAAAACATGGTATACTTAGAGAAGTGTGAAAAAAACTATGAGTTAGATAACTAAGTGAAGCTGCTATGAGCTGATCAGAGAGAGTAAGGGCTGATATTGTATGTAATCGATTATTACTGTAATACAATTGTTCTTGCTTGGTGTGATGGGTTTTTTACCTGAAAAGGTTTTCCCACGTAAATACTCTATGAAATCTGTGAATGCCTATAATCTGTTATCTCTTTTATGTTGTATGCTTTTCATCTCAAGTAGTTTTAAGAAGCTATTAGAATCAGTTTTTGGCTTCTCTCTTATGTTGTATCAGTGTTAAGGGAATGTATTCCGCATTGTTTGGGTCTTAGATCCATCCCTGTTTTTTCCCTTCAACTTTCATTGACCAATTTTTTATGGATTTGGGTTTTGAAATAAATAAAAATTCATCACTTGAATTGGGGAGAAGGAAAAAGAGAAATAAAGAGAACAAGGAAGGATAAAATTGAAAGATTGTGAGAAAAAATACTAGAGAAGATTCATTATTTTTAGGTATTTAAATTTTCTCATCTCTCAAAATATTGGATTAGCTAGTTGTATTGTTAATATCATGGATACTTAAAAATTTTAGTGCTCAATATATTCTTCAAAGTATTAAATATATATATATTTATCGTTGGAAGAATGAAGAAGAATCAATCTTTTGTGTTGTCATTGATGTCACCATGCTGTTTAAGGTATCAGATGGGTCCGGTACCTTGAACCGGTATGAAGGATAGGTTTACATCCTCCAGTGTTTTGGTTCGGTATTTCGGTCCTCATTTCCCCTCCGGTGATCATCGTTGTTCAAGATTTTTGGAAAAGGTTTATGAATGCTAGAAGTGTGTATGAAAGCATTTTTCGTATGCTCATATGATTAGGTGACGTGTTGGCATTGGTTTGATGTTGCATTTGGTTATTAGATCTATCCATGGCCGACCTAATAATTAGTTAGTGGCTTAACATGTATTGCGGATTTATGTGTGACTTACTCTTGGTCCCAACCGACATAAGATAGCATCCCACATGGTTGATTTACCTTTGGAGAAGTTTTGTATGAAGCCGACAAACATCTTGTGTTGCATCCAATTAGGCCAACCTAATTGATGCTTGCGGATATGCCATATATATACATGGTAGTTTGGAGATCAAAAGAATGGATGTGAAAGAAAAGTGGAAGTAGTGGTGTGATGTGCGAGTAGTATGTGAATGTGAAGAAGAGCGAATATCAGTCTGTTGGCATGAAAATTCTTTGAGCATCAAAGGAACTGAATCAACACTTGTTAGGTGCACTCTTAACAGTTCATATTCTGTCTATGAAGCCATTTTTTTTACTATAATCTTCTGTAGGTAGTGAGCCTCTCTCTTTTGGACAGTGAGTCATACTTGTTATTAGTGAGCTTTTATATTTGGCAATGAGCCTCTTTTGTATCCAATTTTTGGAACTACTATATATTGTGAGCTAATCCTCACCGTGGTTTTCCCCTCATTGGGTTTTCCACGTAAAATTTTGGTGTTTATGTGTTGTGTGATTTCATGCTTTTTTCGTGCTGTTATTTGTTATATGCATTAAAGTAATTGATGGTTTTTGTTTAGTGAGTTTGAGAAGATACTGATTCACACCCCCTCTCAGTATCTTGAATATTCAAAATTTATATATACATATATACATATATACATATATATAGATATATATATACATATATATACACATATATATACACATATATACACATATATATACACATATATATACATATATATACACATATATATACATACATATACATATACACATATATATACATACATATATATACATATATATATATATATACATATATATATATACATATATATACATATATATATATACATATACATATATGTATATATACACACATATATATAATTCATCACTTGGTCTTCACTTTTTATCTTGACTTGGGGAAAAATCTTGTTTGTTCCTTATCTTATTATTGATTTTATTACTTGTGTAGCTTCTTATTTTTCTTTGCATTTGTATCGGTCCATGGGGTATTTCATGGAAAAATTTGACATAATGGTCTTCCATATTGATGTAGATCTAGGAGGATTCAACAACATATCTCACAAACCTTCAACAATAATCCAAATCAATCTTTGTATAACACGTGCTATTAGTCATTCTATGTCACATTGGAAACATAGCTATGGCAACCCACAATTTAATACAAAAAAAAATCATTAATAAATTCCACAAAACAAATAATGAAGCCCATCTCTCTGGTGATATTGAAGATAACATAATTAAAGACTTTCCTTCCAAGTTTTTTGAAGATCCAACGGTGGAAAAGAAAGTTATTGTATTTTTCCCAAAACTGCAAACCCTGGGTAGGGTTCAAACCTTCCCTCACTAAAATGGTCATAATGTATTAAAATATTAATGAAAGTAGATTCAAAAAGAAACAAAATCCAATTGGCTTTAGATCCAAAATATAAACTTTACAATCCGTACCATCACATTTTTCAGACTGTAAATTTTGCACAATATTGTTAGAATAGGTAGTCTCACCAAAATAGTCATATCTTCCACAAAACTCAATAAAATTCAATGAGAAAAAAATAATTGGAAACTATAAATAGAGATATTTCCATCAATATATGATACTCCATTATTTGAGTCCATACCAGGCCGTACAAAACACAACTTCAGCCTAGAAACAATGTAAAAAATTAGAAAATGCACACAAAACTTGAGGTTGCCATTCACGAAACTTCAAAAAATAATGTCTCCAACCCCCAATTTGAGTTTTGGAGGGTTTAATTATACATTTGCAACCAAAAACAACTATTTTCAACCACCTTTTAATTAGTTTGTTAACAAAACACCTTCATGACACTTTTGACAAGTTGCTTGACAACTTTCTTGAGCAACTTTTACAATTTTTACAATATGAAACAACTTTAAACATTATCTGACAAATGACTTAAAATATGACTTCCTAAGACTCAAAAACCTATAAAATAGTTTGATAAATCTTATTATAAGACCCAATACACAAAATAGAGCAACTATTTACAAATGGCCTCATGGAGGCAAGAAATCAAACAGGTGCTCCTGTACCACATATTGAGGTGTATTTTATCATTTTCCTATTTTTATTTTTTTCTTGTACAACACATAGTAATAAAGTCGTCGTGGTCTTCCATATCATGATGCATTTTGTTATGTTTTATAATAGACCAGGTTGATCAAACATTTAAAATTTTGTGCAAGCTTCATAGTATTCATCATTACATAATCCACACTCAACTTCATTTCTTCATAAGAACTATTCATAGCTAACATTCATTCTATCTCATCATTTGAGTTTAAGCCATCTATTCTAGAACCCAAGTTCTTTCATTTAATTTTGAGTGTTTATTCATCTCTTTCATCCTTGCATGTCTTCTCAAGGGGGCACCTCTCTAATAATTATGCCACTTGGGGAATCCTACCACATCCAATCTATAAATACCCAAATTTGACCACATCATATAATTAATTAAAATATAAATTTTAATTAATTATTTACCATAAATTGTCATCCCCCAAATTTTATTAATTAATTAAATAATATATTATTTAATTAATCTTCTATAATCCCTTTAATTAATTACACATTTCCCTTTCTTCTAAAAGATATATATACATATGTATATATATACACACATATATGTATACACACACATATATATACATGTATATATACATATATAAATATATGTATATATACATGCACACATATATACATATATATACATACATACATACATACATACATACATATATATACATACATACATATACATACATATACATACATATATACATACATACATACATACATATACACACATACATATATATACACATGTACATATATATAATTCATCACTTGGTCTTCACTTTTTATCTTGACTTGGGGAAAAATCTTGTTTATTCTTTATCTTATTATTGATTTTCTTGTTTGTGTAGCTTATTTTTTCTTTGCATTTGTGTTGGTCCATGAGGTATTATATCTACATATATATACAAATATACATATATATATGTATACATATACATACATACATACATACATATACATATACATACATACATACATACATACATATATACACATACATACCTACATATATATGCATACATATACATATACATATACATAAACATATACACACACAGATACATACATACATACATACACACACACACATATATAATTAAAATTCATCACTTGGTCTTCACTTTTTATCTTGACTTGGGGCAAAATATTGTTTATTCTTTATCTTATTGTTGATTTTCTTGCTTGTGTAGCTTCTTGTTTTTCTTTGTATTTGTGTTGGTCCATGGGGTATTTCATGGCAACAAATGACATCATGGTCTTTCATATTGTGGTGTATCTTTTCATTTTCCTATTTGAATTTTTTTTATTATACAAAACATAGTAATAATGTCTCATGGTTTTCCATATCATGGTGCATCTTGTTGTGTGTTAGAATAGACCCAGTTTCTCAAACATTTGAAATTTTGTGCAAGCTTCATAGCATTAATCATCACATCATCCACACTCAACTTCATTTCTTCATAACTAAAAATTTCATTCTATCTCATCATGGTTTGATTCTAAGCCATCTATTCAAACCCGAGTTCTTTCATTTCATTTTGAGTGTTTATTCATCTCTTTCATCCCTACATGTCCTCTCAAGGGGACATCTCTCTACAATCATGCCACTTGGGGCATCCTAATAAATCCATTCTATAGATACCCACATTTGACCACATCATATAATTAATTAAAATATATATTTTAATTAATTATTTACCATAAACCATCATCCCCCAAATTTTATTAATTAATTAAATAATTAATCTTCTAGTATCTCTCTAATTAATTAAATAAATTTATTTAATCAATTACATTTTTCTTTCTTCTAAAAGGTTAATTTAACTAGTTTAACCTTAGCCCCCACTCATAAATTCCTCTAATCCCACCAATTAATTAATCTTAGATTAGTTAATTAAGTAACCATCTCTTAAATCCCCATTAGCCTTTTTTCCAATAAAATACTCCTCCAACTCCCAAACTTGCCATCATCTGCCATGTGTCCTTTACCTTCACATGTGCAAGCTTGCACATTCCTCCAATAATTCTCCACCTCATCACCCATAAGCCCATTAAAGATAAATTCCACTTTTTAGTTTGACTTTACATGGGGCCACCTCCCTCTTCTCAATAAAACCTATTTTTAAATTCTTACCTCCCTCACAATAGGCAAAAAATCAAATCTTGTCTCTTTTGGGAATCCTACCACAATCTCCCATTTCCTTGTCCAATCTCCATCATTAAGCACCCATTTCCAATTAATCCTCATGTGACGCTTTTCCATTGTCTCTTGCTTGAGAGAACTTCTCTAATCTAAGCCCTTGATCTTTTGGCAAGGTATAAGCCCTCCATTATTTCATCGTGAATCTATAAATTGGAGCTCTCACCCTTCATTTTCATTGAGTATTTTTCTACTAGGTTTATGTTGCCATTTTTATCATAAAACCCTTACTATACCAAGAGTATGCTGGTTCTTCTATTAAGCAATCCAAATCCTAGTACACCATAATCAAGAGTATATCAAGTGGAGCTAGGGTGCACTCTACTTCAAGATAAATCAAGGAGAAGGAAGGTGATTTGAGATAAAATATAAGGGTATTCCATTATCTTTGTTGTTAGTTCACTTCGATCACATTTTCTTGTCTTCACATTCTTTCATTTTTTCTAATTTCTTCAAAAATCCACTTCTTCTAGATGTAGCACCCTTTCAAAGAGGGACAAATGTAAACACCTTGATTTCACCACTTCAAACTTTTCATAATCATCCAATTTTAGTCAACCTAGTATCATTCACTATCAACTTACTCCATAATTTCAACCAATAAATTCTATCATCATTTTTCAATTGAAAAATTATGTATTCTCATCATCTTATCACACCAAAAATTTATTAAATTCATCATGTTAATTCACTTTTTCAATCAATTAATTGAAACAATTCCCCTTTATATAACCATATGTCTAATTAATTGATTAATCATTATTAATTAATTAATTAATTGTTTAGCTCCTAATTAACTTATGCACACATATTTAATTAAAATAAACAAACAATTCTAATTATCCTCACCCACATTTTACTCATCAATAAAAATCAACAAGCTAATGATTCAATCCCATGTTTAACACATGTTAGTTTAGTTACTTCCACCTTTCACTCATAAACCAAATTAGTTGACTAAATAATCAAGTCAGTTGACTGTTCAATCAAGATAGTTAATTGGTCGATTATGCTAGTTAACTAATCAATCAAACTTGTTAACTCTAAATGAAATATTTAATCCTCTAGATTGATTAAATCAATATTGACCATTCACATTTCACCTAAAAATCTATAAATCCACCATCCTTTTAGGAATTTAGGGATCTCTCTAAAAAATATTTGATCTATTTTTGAAAATTTGAATCAACTCACCATCATGCTAGAAAAGAACTTTCACAATAAAAAAGCATCCACAATCCTTCATTGAAGTGCAAAAAAATATGAATAAAGCTTGATCTAAGATTTACATAAATTTAGATTAAGAAGTTTAACCATTATTGTTTTTAATTTTTAATTTTATTATGAATTTATTATATTTAGGGATAAATGTTCATATTTGAGATAATGAAAGAACGATGATAAGATAAAATAAGGAGAAGATTATAGGAATGATAGAGAGATAGGTAAAGGAAAATAGTGGAGTGAATGGAGGATTTTAATGGTAAATGCGTGACATGTAGTAAGGGGGAAATCCAAAATATTATATCTAATAATGGGGTTCAATATCCCTACAACAATCTAGAGTGAATATATAAAATTTGGTAAAATCAAGAGCATGAAAGAGTGTAAGAAGCCGAGAAGAAGTTCAAATTTAAAATCAAACTAGTTTTATAGAGAGATAATGAGAAAATGCATATTGAAAAATGTGGTAATAATTAAGGGTCAAATGGTTGAGACCTAAATTTAAATTTGAAAACAAACTTGAGCACCTAGGCCTTCAAAATTAGGATTCCAAATTTTAGGATTAGTAGAGGACATGTATCTAAGGATTTTCATATTTTATTTACATATTCAAGTAAGTTTTATTTTGGTTGGGAAATGGGAAGAATGATACATAAAAATATCTATGGGAATACAACCAAAATGGGCATATAAACATAAGATGAAATTTACGAAATATGTGTTTTTTAATCTTACACTTAGATTCTTGGATCTTATTTGTACTAATAATGTAGGACTATCCTTGAAATACAAGATCATAAATGCTTACTTCCAAGTGTTTTGGCATGAAATCCAACAAGTGATGCTAAATTTTTGCGATTGTTATCCTTGGAAGTAAAAAAGTGAAATTTGAAAAGAGGAGGTACAGTGATGTATTGATTTGTCTAGGGGATAGTCTACCTCTATGCTTCTATCTAAGAGGGAGAAAAACCTTATTATTTAGATTGATTTAGTTCTATGTCTAGAACTATAGTGTGAAACAAGGTAAATTGAACACCATGGAATTGCATTAGTGTTAGTGTGAATAATGTTTTTTATCTATCTAGTTTACCTAATAGGTCCTATTCACTTGTTGATTTTAATTAGGTCAAGAATATTTATAGAAGCCTTAATTTTCATGAGATATTATCTTATCAAGTATCTCATTTAATTCTTGTGTCTTTGGTAATTTAATATTGTTGTCTCATGTCATAGGATTAAAAAACTTGTCATGATCTTGTCTAATCCTATCTCTCACCTTGCCTATATAAGTGCAAGGATTCTCTTGCATCTTGCAATCATTTGATCATATTGTGAATATTGCATTAATTTTGTATTATTGATTGGTGGAACACCATCTATTGTTGATTCTCTCTTGTGTGTGTGGAAGGTTATTTGGTGTTGAAGATTGAAGATGCCTATTGTTCACTTCAACATGGTATTAGAGATTTAAGTCTCACAAGCCCCTTTCTTGATCTAGAGAGTTTCTACCATCAAGTTTATTCTATTGTGGTTTGAGTTTCTTGTATGATAGTATAAATTCTTGTATTCTCTTCTCTTACATTTTAATATGATCTAGAGAATCAAAAAGGAAGATTTATCAAAGATATATTGAAGATGTGTTTTTTTGGTGAGATGTGATGATTATAGCTAATTTGGCTATATTGGCAATATTTTTGGCTATTATATTGCATTTGGGAGGCTCGAGTAAGTCAATTTTGGATTTTGTTTCACTTAATTTAGAAACCATATGCCACATTAACAAATAAAGGTTTGAAGCTAAAATCTAGTGACCGACTTTTTAGTGGAGCATTTTTAACCTAAATAGACCTTTCTATTGCACCTAAGAGGTCAAACAGATGAATTTTGACTATAAATTTTTTTATATTCAAGCTCATTGTTTGAGGAATTTTTTTTTCAAGGTTGTATGATCCCCCAATTGTAGGTGTATAGTGATTTTTTCAAAAAAAAAGTTCTTAAAATCTAATTGCACTAATAACTTACAACACTTTAGTGCCTAGTCCATGGGCCTTGCAAAATCACTTGTTGAACCTACTACATAACAAGGAAATTAGTGGTCAATAATAACAAAATTTCTTCTACTATACACTTCCATTGCTCTCACCTGGCCCCAACCAATGATTCCATTGCCTCCAATGTTGATTGGTTCAGACCCTAGTCATGTGGGCAACCAACGCTCAAGCTAGAGGGGGCTAAACATTTTTCCTTTTGGAAAACTTAGTAGAATTGAGAAATCACTATAAATTTTAATTTAGGAGTTAGATTTTGTGAACAAGATATCAATGGAAAACTAGTTCTATGAAATTTCTAGTGGTGGAAATATTTTTCACAAATTTTGCTGCTGACACATTTTATAGTTTTTTGAAGTCAAATGTGTATTTTCAACTCTTGAACTCATAAATTTTGGCTAGTTCCTTTTTTGTGATTCTTATGGTGTTGGAAAGGTCCTTTTAGAGCTCCTCAAAGCTATTCATCCATTTTCCCAGATTTTCCTTAGGTATATTTTATTTAAATTTTATATTTTCACACTTTGGTTGATTACTTGGATATTTTTGGCATATGGAAACCTTCTATTTGCATGGGATGGATTCACTTGGATTGTTCTATATGTATTTATAGAATCTTGTCCTTTCTATACTTTTTAACATCTTTTGAAAGTACTTTCTCATTTGTAGACACACTAAGATTAAGTGCCACTGATGTAAATACTTCTAGGGATTTTGAACATCATGTTGTGCCATATTTTGTACCTAAATTATATTATAAAGTTCCATGGGGGATGTGCAATGCCTTAGTTTTTTCATGACACTTTTGTTAAGTGAGCGTCCCTCCATGAAAACAATGAATCAACAATTTTTTCCTCATTTATGTGTGCCTTGGTTTGCACACACTTTTCTAGTTACATGTACTTTAATGTGCACATTTAGATGATGTTTCTTCTCCTTCATACACTACATGGTGATACATAGTTTCAATGGAAATTTCATCCCTCTCCCTTTTAGTATTATGGGGGTATCATACTATTCGTGCTAATGCTTCCTTGGTTTCACTTTGGAGTGAGCTATGTATCTAGTATTTGTTCCTATGTACTAGGTGGATGTAGAGGTTGATTACCCATACATTTCAATGAGATGGAGCTGATTAGTGTACTATTGGAACAAGGTGAGTGAAGGATCGTGATGGGCCAAACTATGCCTCTAAATGGAAATGAAAATATAGAAAAAATGAAGTTAAGAAACTTCATATAAGAATTTGAATATATTATTAAAATAATTTGGAAAATATGTAGGAATAAAATTTACATAGTAATTTGAATGTAGTTTGTAGGCCACTAGTTTTTTTTGGAAAAAAATAAATTTATTTGGTGATGAAACAAAGAAAAATAGAAAACCCTAAGTTTAATGTATAAAATCTAGCCTGTTAGTTTGTGTGTGTGGCCTTTTTCTAGTGTTTCATTAAGATGGAGATCAACAAGGTGTTTAGATTGAATTTCAACCATGAAGGTGAGCCAATCATACCTAGATCTACTTATTTTTGAGTCTTGAAATGGATTGAAATTGATTTTCCTT